>JAAEAF010009384.1:0-29811 GCA_011037195.1 Triatoma infestans
TTCATACACAATCAAATAAAGATTTTTAAGTTATTATTGAAAAGATAAAATTGTAAATTCCAAATAATCTAAAAATTGGGAAGGGTCTCTGAGGAATAGCGTTGAATATTCGTACGCGAGATCAGAGACAGTATTGCGCTTAGATTATCTATTTCTATGAACCTCTTCGGCCGAAAGAACATGTCCGAAGGACGGCAATGCACTAAAAAGGCACCTGTCTGTCCGGCGGCCTTAAAAAAAAAAAATCCAAAAGAATATTGGTATATTAAACAAGAATGATAACATAAAAAAAAAAGAATTATTTGTCTAAAATAAAACAAAGTTTTTTCAAAAGAAATTTTAAAATATAAAATGATATAATTAATGTAACAAGTGAATTTAAAAGTAAGGACAAAAAGTATTTATTGTTTTCAGACTAAGAAATAAGATATAGGTCACGTAAAATAAAAGACATGATACTAATAATAAAATCCGGTATTTTTGTAGCTCAAATAGCCGTAAGGTACATGAACAAGGTCGTTATCCCAGAGGCACTTTGAAAGTGAACCAACAGTTATGGTCCAGTAGGCGTTTGTTCTATTTGTTTACCTTGAACTTATATTGGTACACAGCTAGCCAGTAGTTATTGCACAACAAATTGGAATGAATACACTACTAGCAACGATCAATTATTAAATAAATAAAATGGATAAGTTATTTTTGTATGCAGTTTGGATATATTATGTATATCTATTTCGCAATATTCACTTTGTGTACACATTTTTATTACCAATAATGTTTGCTTATTGAAATTCCTTTCTTATGTTACAATAATTCATGATTATGGAGATAGTAATTCATGAATGTCTATCTATTCCATCAATCATAAACAATAAGAAATCACTAAAATAAGGAGCGATAGCTTGACATTTCGTTTTTGTTCTCCCTACCTAGAAACCCAAAAATAAGGTTTTAATCAATATCGGAAAATCAGAATACCATTTTACTGAAAATATGTTGAAGTATTTTGTGTTGTTTTCGTAAATAGCTACAAGGAACCCTGGTATTTTAACCACATATACAAAAAGCTATTACTTTTATTTGAAACATTTTGGCGAGAAAATTCATTTTAGGGGATTTTAGAGCTTCTAGGATTTCCCAGTTAAATTTAGTAAAAATTCCAAGTTTAAAGGAAATTTTCCAATAATGACTATTGAAATTACAATAAGAGAAACTCATGAGAACGTTTCACTCAAGATTTTTACAGCAATTTTGTTAAAAATGTTCTACATATTCAACATACGTTTATGTAAAATTAGTGTATTAAGATAAAAGTGTATATAAAATGATGATAAGTTAATGTTGGTCATTCAGTAGTATCCAACATTAATTCAGTAATAATCGACAGTGAACTCGTAGCCAACGCCGGTTTAGTCATCAGGCAGATCTACGAGCAATGATCGAAATGAAAGGATTAGAGCGAGAGGATTGAGATGCAATCTGAAATTTTCATGGACGTTGATGTAATGGGATTTAGCGAACAGAATTTTCAAGTTTTATTGAAGGCTGAGGTTAGAAAAGTACGGAATAAAATAAGTGCATAACTCCATATAAGTCTATATGCCGTATGGAATAGAAACCTAAGTTACTGAAATATCACCAAAAAATCCAACTTCAATCACGTTACAGAATTCCGCAATCAATACAGGCATAAATTGAATTGTGTGTTCTCTTATTTTATTCCATAAAGTTTTAACCGTTGTCCCACAGTCTACAGTTCATTAAATTTCCTTTTTTTATGCAATTAGTGGAAGTAAAGAAATTTTATATGCAATTTATAATCCGCAAATTTGTGGTAAATGATAGGTATTTTTTTTTGCCTGCGTCATTTAAATGCGCCATTAAATTCAGCCAATCTACATCGTGCGACCCAGTATGAAAAGGATGCGCTGGAAGACTGATGTTCGTTTAGTTCGATATATAGAGGGCATGTGAGAATAATTTCGGACTCGAACACCTTCACCCACCACAAGTAAATGTAGTGAAGTTTATTTTAGCATGTTGATCTTGAGAAGTTGATTTCAGGCAATGTTTCTACTATGAAGTTAGCATATCAGTTGCAACGTGGTTGCCACGGTTCAGCAACGATTTAACCGACGCGATGTGCTGTCTGCATAGTTATGGAGGCGTTCAAAGTATCAAGGGAAGTATAATGTCGATGACTTAGCTCTTAATCATGAAATCTTTTTTTTCGCGCTAAGTTGTTATCAATAGCGCACTTCGGATAGTATTCCCCTCATACATGGACACTCAACACTAGTATGTCATATATACTGCAGTTTGGCAGCCAATACAATACCTTGTCTATGCAGGAGTTTTAGAGCCTCGGGTTATTTATTTCTAATTTATAGTGGAAGTGGCAAAGCGAGGTAAGTACTTATCCTATAGTCGGATCCGAACGTTCTCAATTCATAGCCTGCCTCTAGATTCTCTCTTCAGAGACCATTAGGCCATCACCAAACGTAGACGGTCTTAGGCTAGATATTCTAAGGACGATAAGACGTGTTTGAACTGAATGTGGGTCCCTCCGTGTAACAAGCCATTTCGCTACCACTGATCCAATCCTTTCTCTAGCATGACGTTAATGGACATGTTTCTTCCGTCCCAACTTGGATATCAATCCAGGATGTTATCATTGATATAAATATTCTGTATTATATTAGCTGAAGCAGTATATTGTTTTGATCTTCCTATAACCTCCTACAACGGCTACAATTAATTAAAAAAAAGAAAAAAATTTCAAATTGAAAATGAAGTATCTGTTTATGATTATTGAGTAAGGAAAACTTAATTACTGTTGTAGCTGCTTTTGAAAAAGTCTTGAAAAAACTATTTAGTTATTAGTAAACTGGATATCTACTTTTCTAATCAAGAATGAATATTAATGAAAATATATTGTTAGAGTGATTGTTTTGAAAGTCACCAGAAAAAAGAAAAACATGGTTTGAATTTTAGGTTATTATGGCAACCTATTTGACGGATTCCTCGTAGTAATTTTAGGTTATTATGGCAACCTATTTGACGGATTCCTCGTAGTAACTAAAAGGGATGGTCATAACCATCTCAAGATGCTTCTATTTCCTGTTATTCTAATTTGATTTTAGTTATGTCCACTCTCACACCGCAAATTATTCTTTAAAAATCATTTTTTCTACCACACAGGTATTTCCAGTAAAACAATCAATTTCAAAAATCTGATATTTCGCAGTTATGAAAGAAACTCAGAAAACGTCAATCACCAAAACTTTGGCAAATAAATTAAAGTCACATGGATTACTAACAACATTATTGAAATTGTTAAAATAACTGTTTCTAATATTGACATTTAAAATAATTTCTCTCTCAAAGTTATTTACGAATTATGATGGAAATATTTATATATATATATATATATATATATATATGTCAAGGCACACTACAAAAAAAAAAAAGGCATTCGGCATTTAAGAATCTGAAATGGTGAATACGTAGTTTACTTACCCAATATTTTACCCAAATTTACTTTGCCTAATACTTAGTAATTGAAGCACTCAGGCTGTCAGAATCAATTTCCTAAAGATTGACATTGATCCTTTAGACGGAATGCAGCTCTCAATTGATGCGAAAAATCGATTGCTGCATTCAAAAGAAAACTTTCCATTGATTCTTAAAAAAGTAGTAGTTTTAAAATGGCTTAGCAAATCACAAGGTTAAACTAAATAATAAGGAACGTGCGCTGATGTGTCTTCTAGGAATTCGACTAGGTTAAACCTTCAAGTTGATTCCGAAAAAACGGAGGACAGGCAAACTACATTATTCAATTCAAACTTCTGAAAAATTATTAATTAACATCTAGACAAATTCTTATATTGATAAAATATGAAAATGATTTTACTTCAAGACTATCTGAAAGATGAATGGGCAATGGAAGCGAGTTAATCAAACGATCATGAGTCCTCTGCCTATAATGTGGAGCGGTTAGAACTATGTAAGAAATTTAAAGCTGAAAAGAGAATCTCAGTCTAATACATAAAATATTAATCAAGTAAAGAGTTTACTATTTTTAATAATTTTTTAGAATACCATTTAAATCTGAATCGTTTAATCAAAATGAATGCGATCATTTAATACGCAATTTTTTGGAAAGAATATTTTTAGTGCGATAATGAGCAAATTTCAGTGCTATACGTATCACTAAGGATTATTCAACGATTTAATTTATGGACACATTTAAGAACTTTACCTCGCATACTAACAACTCTAAAATTTTCGAAAAAGTTATAGTCGAAATTTTAAATCATAAACCTAAAATTGAATTTGGATTGGGCCCGACAAATATGCGATATTCTTTCAAGCTATCGTTGCGTCAATTTTGTTCTAAGCTGTCCTACCTACTTTTAATTCGAATTTACTCCTAATAGTTTTAATGTGAGATTTCACCAGTTGGGCGTTGATCGTTTGAACCTGTTTGTTAGGACTAGCTTGATGATACACTCTGAAGTTATTTTTAACAATAGTTAATAAGTGAGTCACAATAGGTTCTAGTGCGTCGCTATGAGTGCAGTTAGAGTCCCAACTCCAACTCTATGGATTTATTTATTTATTTATTCATATAAACGGGTTTATACCCAGTTACAAGGTTATCAAATATAAAATTAAATATCTATACACTAAAAACGGTTGACACATTAATATTATGACTAAGTATTACTAAAATATAAGTTACTACAAACTAAAATATTTTCTTAAGTTGTTGTAAGTATAATATAAAACTATAAATGTAGTTAAAATAATGATAATTGAAGGTAAACGTACAAGTCTTAATACAAAATTTGTAATATATACATCAATCATAGTTCCTTTCCTAGTGAAAATTTAATAAGTAATTTTAAATTCTACAGGTGAATATGGAGAATACCAATTGCAGTTCGTTCGTTGATTCCATTAGTCTGGGAATAGGGCTAAGTCAGTCTCGTAAGTAGTTTTTGAGAATAGTATTTTCGGTCTAGGAATAATTTTAACGTAAACTTTTGCACGTGAAAATTCAGTAAGTTAAGATTATAGGAACAGTCAATTTGGTTGTGTTAGAGTTTATACATGAAAGTCAAATCAGTGTGTCGTCTCATAGAATGTAGTCTGAAAAGTCCAGTAGTTTCCATGATCGTCTAAGACGGTACGTCTAAGTAAGTTCCAGTCTCCCGATACCAAAAAAGACGTAGAAATCTTCTTTGTATGGCTTCAATAGCATCAATATACGTGTTCTGATAAGGTGAACAGACAGTAGAACAATATCCTAAAATAGGACGTACAAATTGACCTTTCGGTCCCATCTGCCGCACCTAAAAAAGGTATGGAAAGCATCGTCACTCTTTCCATCCCCGTAGATGCACGACGGGTCTCCCACTTTCCCCACCCTCCACAGGTACGCGGCAAAACAGCCATGTCCTGTGAGAAATTGGGTGAGGAAGTAGTCGATCTCGCCATGCCGCCTACTTACCCATTCCAACAGACTGACAGACTGGGGATAAGCTTCGCGGTCCACCTACCGCGGTGCTCATTCTCGCAACGCTCCTGCCACCTTTGCAGTGTGGCCCGTCTGGCCCTCAGCCTGGCATCTGCTTCGACTGGCTCTTCCTTCCTCTTCCAAACCTCCTGTCTCTCCCTGGCTGAAGGTCAATCGGCATCACCCCTGCGACCACTAGGACAGCCGGCTCAGATACCGTCCGGTACGCGCTGGCTATCCTAAGCGCTCCCCTCCTTTGTACCGCGGCCATACGTCTCCGGTATCTCGCCTTTGTAAGAGCGCTAGCCCAGATCTCACATCCATACAGAAGGCGTGTAAATAGGTTGAAAGGTTAGTTGTGTACGTAATACCAAGGTCTTTAATAGAAGTTGGACTGTCAAGAGGAGTGTCGTGTATAGAGGAGTGTCGTCTATTAAAGCTCTTTTATTTTACTCTCTCTTACTCCTAGTAAGAGGATGCATTGTAATAGTGCCAAATTTTTGATATCGGGTTTTCATCGGTAATATCAGTTTTGATGCCCACTGAGTCCAAAAAAAGTGGTTTCTAGCACATGGTCTGTGTGTGACTGAATGTTTGTGTGCATGTGAATAGCATAGCTAAAAAACGAAAAATCGTAGAAAGTTCAAACTTGATATTCCGTTTAGACATCACCATGGGATCCGATAGCAGGTCAGCGGTCAAAATGCCCCAACCGGAAGTACCACTTTACTTAATTTTGTTTTTGTTACTTTCTTGCAATTTTCTCATAAATAGCTCCAACGATTTTCTTCAGACTTTGTATATTAACTACACATGCAAAGATCTACAACTTTTATTTGAAACATTTCTCTGGAAAATTGTATTTAAGGGCACTTTTGGTGGCAGGGTGGAGTTAGGTCTTACTCTAAAGTGCTATTTCAGTTTACTATACAATTCTGTCATTTAAATAATATTAATTAGAATAATTAAATGTGTTTGAAATTTGGAGTTTGAAAAAAAATCGGATGACCGAAAGTGCGTTTTTACTGAAATCCATTTTTCAGTTTTCTGGTATTTTCTCAATAAAGGCTCTCAACGAATTTCTTTAAACTAGGAATATGAACTACACATATAAAGAGCTAAAATTTTTATTTGAAACATTTCTCCTGGTGAAGTCATTTAAGAGGGCTTTTGGGGGAGTGGTGGGGTTAAGTTTTTCCTCTAAAGTGCTATCGCAGTTGATAATACAATTCTATCATGCAAACAAAACTAATTAGAAATAAATAGATTGCCAAAATTCCGAGTTATAAGAAAATTAGTAAACCACAAGTGCGCTTTCACTGAACATTTTCTTTAGTTTTCGACGAATTCCAACGAATTTCATCAAATTTTATGCACAAACTATAAAATTTGTCAATTAAAATTTTGAAAACTAGAGTATGAGAAAGCTGTGTGAGTGTTTCACGCCAGATTTTTTTTTATAAGGGTTTCTATTAGAAGTGGTTTTCCTCAGCCATCACATAATAGTGCCCCTCTCAAAGTTCCACGATGCCCTGCCTGTTTCTCCGTTGCCCATATCTTACCATCATCTTCTCACTCAACCCGATACTTCCATCTACATCTCGATCTCCCTCCGCTGCTTCGGCCATCAACCTCGCTTCCATCATCAATCGAAGCAATCTCTGGATCCATCCTCTTTACGTGTGAGTCTCCAGTATGTTCCTCTCCACTCCCATTTCTTATCTCAACGTTTCTAAATTTTCCTGCCTCGAACATCCTGCAGATCTCCTGTGAACGAGTCTCTTGCGCTGTCTTCTATTCAGTATCCAGGTGTCACCGATAATTATTTCTGCACGACTAATTTTGGTTCTGTTCCTTTAGAGGCTCTACAAGCCCCACATCCGTAAGGTGTATGTAGTAGGTCTTTCCACTCCGAATTGAGCGCTCTGATTTTGATGCAATTGATCCAGAATTATTTGAAATTTTTCCTTCAAAAATTGAAATGTTAATAGTTCCAATGATTTAGTAATTACATTCCAATCTTTTCTACTCATTGAATCAATTAATTCAATAAACGCTTCCATGACTGGGTGCTTCACAGAGCCAAGAGTCTGCCGAATCTCTTTTACACTGATTACACTTCCTTATCTTTCTTCCTGTATTCTGGTACCAGCCGATATAACAGTTGATAGGGCTTTCCTACGTTGATGATTTTTTCCCCACGTTTTGAGCGTCTAAATTTCGATACCTGTACCTTTGAGGGACCTGGTAACGCAAGAAACTCTTCCTCGGTGAGAACCTCAAACCTGTTGCTTTGGGCAATTACTAAAAAGGAGTCTCCAATAAAAGTTGAGTCGTAAACAGCTTTTTCCTTAGCTATTTTATTTTCCTTTATCCGTAGGCTTATACTAACCAGTCAAGTTCACACCACCTGTTTCCATAGATACTTCATTATTACTGTTATCATTAATAAATATCATGAATATTCGCTTTACTATCCTTGTTTTTCACCACTTTCGCCGCGCGCGTATTCTCGCGAGTCAGCAATCGCTTGTGGCCATCCCCGGATTTATCATTCTTATTATTACTAATATTAACCATTATTACTAGTATTAATCTCATTAATATTATCTTCCGAATACTTATCTTTTCTGTCAGTCGGTGGTCCTCTATCATGAGGTAGGCCATTCCATCACTACGCCTGTTGTGTTATGTTGTTGTGTTTTGTTTTTTCTATTTGTTTATTTTCTCCAATAATCTAAAATTTTGTTTGCTATCCTTCTTTAACCCCCTAACAGTACAACCTTACTAAAATTATTAATTACGACTTCCCTAAACCCTACAAAAATAGCAATTTTATGGGAGCCCTCTAAATTAAACTATTTTAATCTGTCACCCTAGAAACGAACTGTTCATTAGTAAAAGTAATAATAAGAAAATAAAAAGAAAATATTTTTCAGCTTGAATATTATAAAATTTAATCTGTTAAGTAAAATAATATTTGACGATGAATTTAACTTATGTCATACTTAACTTGTAGTCAATTTTTTTTTATGCAGGTCGCAGGTGTTACAGTGCGGCTACTAAAGAATTCTCTGGTGCTCTTCAAAAGCATAATAATGAATTTTCAACACTTATTTTTTTTTTATTTGATGACAGACTCATGGGATTAAGGTGTACACTAGAGATAGGTTTAAATAGTGTGTATTTTCAAAAAAAGAAAATCGTATTAAAAGAAATATTACAGTTACAAAAATCTGGCGTGAATCATTCACACGGCTTTCTCTTACTGCAGTAGTTATTGCAATTATAAAAAATGAGGAATTTTCGTTAAATATGGAATTTAT
The DNA here is from genome assembly GCA_011037195.1 of Triatoma infestans. Taxonomy (NCBI): domain Eukaryota; kingdom Metazoa; phylum Arthropoda; class Insecta; order Hemiptera; family Reduviidae; genus Triatoma; species Triatoma infestans. The sequence continues at coordinate 8,848 of JAAEAF010009384.1, forward strand.
TTTTCACAGCACTAAGATAAAATACAGAAGATTGAGGTTACATGCTGGTAGGATGCTTGACTGAGGTGACATGCTGGTATTTCTATCCACTTGCATTGTAGTCTAGAAGACAGGGTTAGTAACATTGAAGGAACCGACATAACAGTTGAATTTTAACTCCCCCAAAATTCAGCAGAATCAAAAAATCATTTTATTTTCGGAAAAATCTATTAGAAAATAAAAGTCAGAGAATCAGAGACATTTTCCATGGTAGCATTTTGTGACTGTTAGAGCCATTTTCAAGAAAACCTATCTTTTACGTTTGAAACTCTTTTCCTAGAATGTTATTTGAAAAGTGTAGTGGGAAATGGAGGTTATGCTTTTCTCGAAAAGTCATTTTTTAAATTTACATCCGACCATTGATTGTGCATTATAGCTAAGCATGCTAAGCAATGTTTAGCCTCAACCAATACAAACATGAATGTAAATCATCACATCTAAACACTTCATATGAAGCTGCTTCAAAAATGGAAACTGAATTTAAATTTTTCCAAAACGGAAGAAAAAATCTGAACCCTTCACGTGTTTTATAAGAAAATCTTGGGTTACTACCAATTAATAATCAACAAATCCCCTGGAAATCAAAACGCCAAACAGCATATTGGCGTAATCTTAGACATTTGACTCACCAAGGAGACTACACTTTTTTCAACATTACACCATAACAAGCTTACTACCAGTTGAAACAGTTATATATATTTATTAATATAAACATCCACTCAAACACTCCTGTACGTTGGTTTACCAGAAATCACACAAATTCATAGACAACTTGATATTTCAGATATTCACGCATACACGACTAAACTAACAAGTAACTTTATTCGTACTTGTTATGGTGGTTGGTTCCGCAGAGCTGGAAAGCATTAGAGACATTTTCCGTGGTAGCCTGCTTTATTTTGTGGTCATCGACCGGTTTCGGGCGTTCGCCCATCTACAGGATACGTTTGCTAGACAGTGTGATAACACAGACTTGCACAGAGCAAATTCAGTTTATACACGCTGAATTTGCTCTGTGCAAGTCTGTATTATCATTGATCACACTGTTTGACAACGCATCTGAAGATGGCGCAACGCCCGAAACCGGTCGGATGACCACAAAATGAAGCAGGCTACCATGGAAAATGCCTCTGACTTATTCGTACTCTTCAAACACAACTGTCAATATCACATTTCCATGTAGGCAAACCTGTATCTTTTAAAGGCTCCGAATTTTTGTCATTACCAATACCTTAAATTAGTATGTGTATTAATTTTCTACGGAAATCTAGTTTAAAATAAGTAGGCCACTGGAATTTAATGTTTCCCTCTTAACATAAAGCCGGAAACGATTTAAGATTTTTTAATTAAGTAAAAAAAAAAAAATGTAAATTCCATGTCGATAACCGAGGATCACTGTATATATTACATTTAATTCCTTTCTGCCCTATTGCTGTTTCAATTTAAATAGATTTTAAATCTTTTAATTATTGATTTGAAATCTAAATAAACTTTTAAAAAGTGAACAAAACAAAGTAATAAATCAAGAAATATTTGTATTTTACAAATAAATAAATAAATAAATAAATAAAAATAAATAATAAATCCAACAAGAGTTAAAAAATAATATTAGTTTGGTTGCACTCTCTATAAAAGATTGAACAGTTAAAAAGGATGTGGGTATTTGTTGTTTATTGTAATGGAGTGGGGGAGTCGGGCTCTTATTATCTTTAACAGTATTTAACGTTTGGAAATACCAAACTAACGTTAGAGCTAAAGTTATATAGCTCCCCTTGGCATTTCAACTAGCTTCGTTTAACAGGCCGACATCGTCTTGTCGTGAGATATTGTATTGCGAAGTCGACTTTAAAGTCTGTGGTAAGACAAGATCACGATTTCAAAGTCGTTCCAGGTCAACAGAAGGGAAAAAAAAGTGAATCCCCCTTCCGACAGATAATATTTGGTCATTCTATTACGACATAAAATACCTTCAAAAAAAAAAAAAAAAAAATAGAGTAACTTATATTTGTAATAGTTAAAGTTTATTTGTTATGAAATGTAATATTAATAATAATTTTGGAAAGTTTAAAAAAATTAATAATTTTATGCTTAATAAACTGAAAAATTAATTAACGTTCTTTAAAATTACTAGCTATATTGGTAATTGAACTATGAGCATGTTAACCTGATAAAGAAACAAACACAACAGGTCCGTAATAGTTAATTATTAACATAAATACCAGATAGATTAATTAAATGAAAATTACGTAAAATACATTATTTCAATGGCTGTTAGGGAAATTTATTTTCTTCATATAATCATGAAACACAAATTATGCGCAACTAATATTACGTAACTCAGAAAGTGCACAATAAATTCCAAAAAGTAAGTTGGATTTCAACTGTACGTCTTAAAAGTTTATTTCTTTGTCCTTCAACGTCCAGATCTCGTAGCATAGTTCAAAAAGTGCGCATTTTGATTCAGACAATGGCTCAATTTTTTTTGTTCAATGTCTTAATAAAGATGTTTTTCTTGTGTTATACTATCCAATATTTATACTCTTCTTAATAACTAAAAAATCTAGAGGGAAACACTGAAATGACTCTCTCCCACAATACATTTTCCCGTGATCTCCCTTTCCTCTTGGTACTGGGGGGGGTAGTTTTAGGACCGTACCTACCCTCTTAGAGTTTACCAGTCCCCCGTTGCAAGCAATGGGATCGTTTAACAAGAGAGGGATGTCACCACCATGGAGAGACTGTTAGTGCAATACCTCTCCATGGTGGAAGTGCCTAGGCACTTCTCCGCTTGACCCATTTAAGAGCAGGTTGAGATTCGCTCAACCAGCGCGCAAAGTGATCCCACAAAGTGGTCACACTTCACTCCCAGAAGCTAGGGAATGCACCCCCAGCAAATGCGCTTCCAGCTAGGGCTGGCAAAGGGGTTTAATTTATATTGCGAGTCTCCAGCCGCTCAACTCATGACCTCGGTCATTGGGAGTTGTTGGTTAAAACACGGCCACTACGGATCCAACCTCAATTGCCAGCAATTGGTTTGGAAACTGGTGCTTGCACCTGTAGTTCAGTATTTCAACTCTAACGAGCTAGCGTGACTGATCGCACGCCCGATGTATCTACAGATTCCATCTGCTGATTCCTGTCCATTGTCTTAAGTACAAGGGTTCAGTAACCCAGGATACTTACAGGTAACCCGGTAAGGGGAAAGGATCAGGATAGGATTGGTTGGGGTGATAGAATTGTTTGACAAACTGAAATAGCACTTTAGATGAAATAGTGCTATAATAGTGTAATAAATGAAACTACGGTTTTTCGTTTATGAGCTGTGCTGTTCACACACACACACACGACCATTTGCTAAAAACCACTTTTTTGGACTCAGGGGACCTCAAAATGGATATTTCCGGTGAAAACTCCATATCGAAAATTTGACACGATATACTTCCTATTACTAGGAGTAACAGGAAGTAAAAAGTCAATAAAGTCGTACTTCAGTTTGAAATCCCACTAAATCCGGAAATTTAACTAAATGGAATATCAACTTTGACATTCCAGGGGAATTATTCCAATACTTACTCAAACATAAAAGAAAAACACAATTTTTTTATATTCGCTAAATACATTTTTTTTTTGCATTTACAGGGGAACCTAAAACTTGTATCTGATGAGAAACTTTAGACAAAGTTGACATGATTGCAACAATATTTTCATAGTTTATTACTTGTAACAGGTGGTTGTAAAAATGATTCCAGTTGATATATTTTGTTCACTATAAAATTCTTAATTATATTATGTTCACCGTTGCATACCTTATTATAACAATTATAAGATCCTAATTATGTAGGAACTTATCACATGCAATTTGTCTTCATTGTGGATGGCTTTATTGTATTAATTATAAGCACGGTAATATAACATGGGAGGTTCTCAGTTCCATACAAGCGTATAAGCTGTTGAATTTATATTTGTTAGATAAATATTGATAATATTAAAATTCTTTCCATTTCCCGTACACGATTACTTAGTACTACTAGGACGTTCAGCCTGTCTGAAAAATATTATACTCGGCCTTTGACGATTGGGCGAGTTGCAAATGGCAAGGCTACGGTGTCCAGCATTTTAGAGACACTACGTATGGGAATAAATTTGTCTGTGAAAAACAATTATTGTCTGGATCTGAGTGGACGAATGCACTGAAGCTGAGTTTTAATTATGCTTCACTCCGCGGTGTGCCAGGCGTCGGCAATCAGGCGATGCGAGATGTTGGGCTCCTCTGCCGCAAATGCGGAAGAGAGACCGAAACTCCGGCCCATGTGCTGGGAAAATGCCCGAACAACATGCTCCTCGTCACTCGCCGACACCACAATGTCAAACGTAGGGTCATCGAGTTATTAAAGGAAAAAGGCTATGCATGCTATGAGGAGGTCTACTGTGTTGACACGGACGGCGCCTCAAGATACGCAGATATAGTAGCATTCGATAAGGATAGTCGATCTGCGTTAGTTGTCGACCCTACGGTTAGGTATGAGAGCAACGATCCAGACCAGGCCAAGCAGATTAATGAAGAAAAGAGAGCGATTTATGAGAAGTGCGTTAACTTTCTCCAAGAAAAGTTCCTACAAGAATTTGGAGAAAGGAACTTTGCAGTTCACGGCTTATGGTTCGGCTCTCGGGGGGCAATCCCAATGGCTACTGCTGAATTTTTTGATAATGTCGGCATTGACAAAGGGAATTTGACCCGGCTGGCGGAGCAAATTATCTTGGATTCCTTGGGAATCCTCCATAATCACATCTACGGTCATTGATAAATAGTATTATTTAAGGCCCTGCGTATTGAGTTTATTTATGTATGTTTCATTCTTATTTCGCTTATTCTTTGCGCTATTTACTTTAGTTTTGTAACGTTTGTGTCTTTTGGACTTGAGATTGTCTCATGAAGATAGATTAGTAATCTGTGTTTTTTATAGCAACTCAATGAAATTGAGCAGCCACATCGACTTGGTTTGTCGCTGTAATCTCTATCACTTGAAGGTTAAGTTTTTACAGGGATATTTCTTTATTTATTGTTTACATATTGTACTCGTGATAATTTACCATATTTTTATTTTATATTCAATTTTGTTTGTATCTAAAGATATTTTGTTTATTCAACAGTATTTGATTCAAAAAAAAAAAAAAAAGATAGTCCTAAAAAAAGCTGATAAATTGAGAGTTACATTTTATTTACGCTTTTATAATAGAAAATCTCTCTTTGAAAAAAGATGTTTATTAAAAAAAATAAATATATAAAAGTTATTATACAAAATTTATTTTTATACATTCTATGTTCTCGTTTTTATTTTATCAGGATAAAGATGACGAATTAAATATATATTAAAAAAAAAAAATTAAAAAAAATATGAGGCACATTTTAATTTCATTTATTTATTCACATTTTTTTTCTTTAAGTTATTAGTATTTGAATTATGTATATAAGTCCTTTGATGAGGATTATAGCAGAGTTTACAACTACTGGGTGTTATCACGTACTGGCAGGCGGTGAATATGGAGATGCAGAAAAGAAAATTACAGTATGAATGTGTCTGAATAAAGGTTGATATTTAAGTAAGACAATAAGGAATGTGGTAGAGGTAGCAGCAAGCAACAACAGCCGCAGAAAGGACAAGTGAGAGAGAACTCATGCACGGCCAAACTTCATACTAATACAATCTGGTACAAAAACAATTTTCCCCTCCATTATTTTGGAAATTACTATGGAATCCTTGAGGTTAAAGTTCAAGGATTGAAGCATAACTACCTTCACAACTTTTTTTTTTGAAATAATGTAATTTAATAGTTGATTATAATACGTAATTTAGTGAAAAAAAAGAGAGAGAGAGAGAGAAAAAAAAAGGAAAAGAAATACATGTGAAGTTAATAAGATATTTTTTTCAAATTTTTAAAAAATATTAGCTATAATGTTTAGATCGGTTATTGAGAAGATAAGAAACATATGCTACTAACATCTTAACAACACACCAAATAACCGTTACAGTAACAGGTTTTGAACAAATCTTGTATTTCTTTAAAGTCATATTAGTCCCTTAAGGACAGCAAAAAGTATATACATATATTTAAATATTTAGTACTCCAGAAGAGAACGCCAATAACATTGAACCCAACCAACATAATTTGCAATTTAACGCCACAAATTTCACAGTACTAACTAAAATATTTTTTTCGAAAACATGTAACAAATAAAAATGATAGATTTAAATTTATGCAGTTAAAGTTAAAGATATAATGGAGAGAAATTAGGGTTGATTAAATGATAAGATATGCTGACACTAATATAATGTAGCTAAGTTTACACTTACTGCACTGGACTTTAATGAAAATGATACAATGAATGGTGTGAGTATAGATATGACACGATTTGATGTACAGTTGTATGGTTGTATCTGATAGATTGCTTTAGATAGATTCCCACTGGCTTATATACACAGGTTCCCATTCTAGCCTGCCTAAATCAGAGAGTAGTCTCTGTTAACCAGAGAGGGCCTCTCTTCTCTCTGCTGTGGATGGATGCTATATATAGCACTCTGAATACGAAAACAGTGTTTCAACATATCATCTTTATGTGTGGATATGTTTGAACAAAATATTTAAAAAACAAAAATTGCAGAAATCTCAAACTTCAAATTTCGTTTAAAAAAGAATATTGTGGAATATATTACATTTATATGTAGTCCATAAGGCATGGGCTAAGAGAATCTGCATCGCAAGTGAAGGGGGGTTTTGTTGGAGATAAAGCCTCTGATAACAAGGTTTTGGTCAAAATCCACCCACCGGAAGTATCACATTATAATTTTTTCCCTAGTTTTTGCGATTTTCTTGAAAATCGATCCAACAATTTATGTAAACTTCGTAGAATATCTAAACAAATAATTATTTTTAACATTTTTCTAGGAAAATTGATTTTCTGTAGAATCAACAATGTAAATCTTTCCTCCTGTAAAGGATCTGTTCAGTACAATGTACGGTACAACCGAAAGTGCAAATTTACCGAATAAATTTCTGAATTTGTTAAAATTTTTCAAAAATAACTGCAACAATTTTCACAAAACTTCCCTGCCTAAGTCAGAGAGTAGTCTCTGTTAACCAGAGAGGGCCCCTATTCTCTCTGCTGTGGTTGCATTATCATTGCGGTACCATTACAAAGTCAATCAATCATATAGCCGTTTTCCCAGAAAATTCGGAAATACTAAAAAAACCTGTCTGGTGCACTTCCGCTTAAACGATTTTTTTAAAATTTGAAATTCTATTTATGGTTCTAATGCGTATTTATATTATATCAGCGGTACAACCATACCATATGTACTGGATTGGTTCTTTAGTGGAAAGCTTAACACTATTCTCCCAGAACCCTAAAAAAAAATCAATTTTCGCTGGAAAATATTTCAAATAAAAGTGATAGGTATTTGTTGTGGTGGTTGGTTCCGCAGAGCTGGAAAGCATCAGAGACATTTTCCATGGTAGCCTACTTCATTTTGTTGTCATCGATTGGTTTCGGGCGTTCGCCCATCCTCAGGATACGTTTGTCAGACAGTCAGACACTCGAGTGTATAAACTGAATTTGCTCTGTGCAAGTCTGTGTTATCACATTGTCTGACAAACGCATCTGAAGATGGGCGAACCCCCGAAACCGGTCGATGACCACAATATGAAGCAGGCTATCACGGAAAATGTCTCTGATGATAGGCATTTACTTATGTTTAGATCCTCACAGGATTTATATAATTCAAAAAATACTAATAACTTAAACAAAACAAGAGCAAAAAATAAATGAAATCTAAAATGTGCCTTCTATTTTTTGAATATATTTTAATTCGGTCACCCTTATACTTGATAAAATAAAACGAGAACTTAAAATGTATAAAATAAATTTTCGTATAATATCTTTCATATTTATTTATTTTTGTTAAACATCTTTTTCAAAGTGATTTTCTATTATAAAAGTGTAAATAAAATGTAACACAATGTATCATCATTTTTTGGGGGGGGATTATCATTTTGAATCAAATGCTGTTGAATAAGCAAGCTCTTCTAGGTTACATACGAAGTTTAAAGAAAATCGTTGGAGCCGTTTTCGTGAAAATTGCGAAAAACTAAAATAAAAGCAATCAGTAAAGTCCCATTTTTTTTAGTTGATGGATTTTGCCTTAAATATTCGTGGCAGATGAGGTATTAGTACAAAAATGGGACTCTGTGCGATTTTGCACTTTTGTTTAATATGCGGCAGCCGAGGTCGATCTTGGAATAAGATTAAAAATGCACTAATTTACCTAAATATGTCGTCGGTGGTTTGCAAAGTCTGACTACAGATTAATGAATGTGTTTGGTGTCTGGCCTCTTTTCCTATGAATCTCTATTGTATTGTGTTCTCTACACTGATGGTCATATTTATTAATTCCTTCAACTCTTCTTTTTTTTTTTTCTTTTATTTGGAATTCACAATCTGCAAGAATAAATATAATAAGTGAATATGATGATGTGTGATGATTAATGACGTAATTAGCCGGTGGAGAGAAGCTACCCAGCGGTAACACTCTCACAGGAATTACTTCCTAGTGCTGGAGGTGATCACGAGGCCAACAGCGGCTCAATCGACCGGATGGATTATCTGGCATAGTTGTGGAGGCGAGATTTTGAACAAGAGGATTAGAGTTAAGAGCAAGAGAGTCATAGAATTTTTTATATTTAGTTTTGATATCTTCAGATATATATGGGATTTTGAGATCGTTGTGGAGGGTAGAGTTAGAGACATAGAATGGAGCATCTGTTAACTGAAGGAATATTTTTGACTGAAAACACTGAATTTGCAGGGAAAGTCCGTAAGTCCACATCGGTTTGAGTATAGTTGTATATTAGTCGTTTGTACTCGAGAGGTAGTTTCGATCGTCTGTGTAGTAACTTTTCCGTTTGTAAAGTTCCAGTCTTTTTAGTTTCGTATGTGAATTCCATATTCTATGTCTTCTATCTCATGTTAGCCTTTTGTCGATGTACATCCCAAGATAGCGAACTAACTTTGCAGGAGAGAGTGGTATGAGTTGAAGGTTACTGAAGGACAGGAGACACAACGCAGAGTAAATGATTTGTTAACATTTTTGTGGGATGAGTTTAATCCGCCATTTTTTGACCCAAGATTCTATTTTATTTAAATGATTCTGTAAGAAAATGGAGGCAGTTATGGGATCAGAGATGGATGCAAGGATGGTGGTGTTTCAACTCTTTCAGTAATATATTCAGATTATAATGCAAGCTCTTTTGCGTTAAAAGCGAGCAGGACAATATCGTCAACAAAAGCTAGGATGAATATGTGGGTGTGTTCGCAATGCTGATTGAAATACTAAAAGCTAGGATATTCAAAGAAATGGATGATACTTTGAAGTCCCCTACCACGAACTTACGCATTCTGCAATCACTGGAGTACCTCATTGGGCGACTATAAAATAATGATGGGCTAGGGCTCCAGTCTGGTCGGATACTTGCCCATTCTCTAACTAAATATTAGAAACCTATATTTGATAATCACACAATAAAATTCGACCTCCCCTTAACAAGGGTTGAAATTAGATATTGAAAACAGTTTTTAAAAATAGTAGTAGGACCATAATTTATTGGAATGGCTATTCCAAGGGAAACCTGGCGACAGCGGCTACTGAAAACATCGAAAAAACCATTTTCTTGGAAAAATGATTAAATAAAAATAATAGGCTTACATGTGTTTAGTTAGTAGTCAAAGTTTCGTTGAAAATAGTTGAAAGAATTTTCGACAAAACTGCGAAAGTTGAATAAAATCAATAAAGACAGATTGGCAGATTTTGAACGAAACTTTCGTGTCGGGTCCATTAGTAGCGCTTAAACGGAATATCCGGAAGTTCCACTAAACGCACATTTTTCATGTCCCTAAAATAGGAAAGATATATTTTTAGCGAACGGACTGTGTGAATAAAATATCTCTAAAATAAAAAATGCCAGGAGAGTGTGAAATATAGAGTTGTTTCTTTAATCAATCAGACTGTTCGTTCATTCCTACATTGATTAAACCACGCCTTCACCAAACAAATATTAATTTACACTAAACTGAACTGCGCATTCTTGACTAGTGATTTACATTCAGACCATCAAATAGAAGTTTTAATTCATATTTACAAAAATTTAATTTCAATTCTTTATGTTTTCAGGATGATTGATATTTATTTTTAACATTAGGTATATAGAAGCTGAAAATCAGATCAATATTGGGTAACTATTGAATTTATTAGGAAGTATAATCTGCAATATAGCATTCCGAATTTGGGCTTCTCGTTAGCTGGATGGCAGACTTTTGGACCTCCACGTTGTATTGAGGGCAGCACTGAGTTCGATCTTGGACTTGCCTTGGATTTTGTTTAATGTATTAATTATAGGTAATATATGATAGTTAGTATAGCTCAAGACAATGATTCGAGATGTTAAAGCGTAAGTGACGAAAGAGTAGTTGTAATTTATTAAATTGCTTTTGAGAGAACCCTCTTACGAATAGGTAACTTAGAATTTATATTAGGTAAGAATAAGAAATAGGGGGTTGAGAGAGGTTATAATATCAGTATTAGCAGTAGGGGAGTGAAAACCTTCAATGGGCTAATGAGGGAATGTACAAGCATTAATTGATGTTATTCTGTTGCCCCTAGACACAAGGAAACTGGTCTGTATTGGGTAGCAGCTTGGCTAAATGGTTGAACAAAAAAAGGTCTGTGGCTTTGTTTGGCTACTGTTTCCCAGGCTGACTTCGTTGGTATCACTGAATGCTGCTGTATAGATAAGAGTGGCAGTGAGAACTGAAAGATATATTTTCTGATAGTCAAGCTGCTCTAAAGGTGTTGAGTAAGCCTTGCTGGAGCTCTAAGTTATTGGTGAATGTAGGAGAAGACTTAATGGCCTCACTCTGAGGGGCAGATTAGAGCTCTTCTGGGTATCCGGACATCAGTTTTAGAGGGCAATGAATGAGAGGACGAGCTGGCTAAAGTGGGATCCTCACTACCGTTTTGTACTCCGAGCCAGCAGTAGCCATCACTAAGCAATGTTGCACAGGGAGATCAAACAATAGACGAATAGGAAACTGCAAGCACTAGAGAATCATGGAAGGTTGTCTCCAGGCTGAGATTTATGCAAGGTATAAGACAATGGGACTTCAAATTCTCTCCCTGAGTAGGATATAACTGAGAGTCGTAGAGGGTGTATCGACTGGACACTCTTGGATAGCCAGTCGTTTACATAATGGTCCGGAGGCCGGTAGTGCACCTCTGAAGGCTACGGGCGCCAGTGACCATAGATGCTGACGCGCCTTAAATTAAAAAAAATAAAATCTCCAGGTAAAAATTAAAATGAAAGTCTTTAAAAAATATAAAAAAAACACCTTAACATAATAAAATTTACAACATTCATAAAGAATTGACCGAAAGAATCCTAAAAGAAGTTAAACCATAGATACTTACAAGACAACATTTCAGAATTCAGAAATTTTGGTAATCAGTGAATAACTAATTTAGCTTCACTGAGGCTATAGAGTAGGTATTAACAATACAGAAATTATAAACATTACAATATACCATTTTGGTCTCTTGGATTAGTGAGCAGAATAATAATAATAATAATAATACTAAGAACAAATTAGTGATCATTTCTTCTGGCTTTTAACCTTAATTCTGCTGAAGATGGCCTCATTAGGCCAAAATGTTCTGCTTTTTAAATGTTAAAAACCAGGAAAAATTGTCATTAGTTTGTTGTTAATATTATTTTATTCGACTATACCTATTCATTAGGAATAAATGATCTTATTTAAAAAAAATTAATAACATAATAGAATAGGCTTCTTATTTGAGGTTCAGTGTTCGAAGAAATATTGCCAAGCTGAGCTTGGTGATCTCGGATGAAGTGAGAGTGCGTAATTAGATGGCGAAGATCTTTTAGGTGGTCAGATGGCAATAGTATATGTCTCTTGTGGATTAATTAAAAAAAAACACAGTTCTTGTATGTTCTTTCAATATGATGTTTGCTAGATAATTTTAGAGTAGTGACCTGTCCAATGTACCCCTTGTGTAGACAAGGGCAGTAGATGGATGCTCGAAACTTAGACACTTGTCCTATACTGCAGGACATAGGATTAAAAAAAAAAAAAAATGATACTGCCACTTTATAGTGGGCTGCTAGAGATCGAATGGCTTAGGAGGCCATGATCGAAACGTAAGGAAAGAAATTTTAGTTCAATAAATATTTTAGTTATATTGATTGGAATGCTCACATTGAGGAAGCCTGTGGAAGAAGGGGAGCGTAGTGCTTAGCACGATCATTATATTTTTGCATATAGGGTGATTGTCTTTACCCTCTTCTGTTAGTTTTATATATTTTTTTTATTTATTTATAAACTAGGGGATTTCTTTGTTTAGTTTGGATGTAATAAAGACTGGCTAATTAGAAATTTGTGGCAAGAAAAAAATTAGACCTTGGTAAGAAAAAATGGAAAATGGCATGTATTTTTCAAGGGTACTTGAAACAGGGAAACACAAGATATTTAAATTTGAAATTTCATTTAACTAGTCAGAAAAATTCGGCAATAAATTCGTGGTATTTATCGGCCATCGAAAGGGATCAGTTTACTGATTATTTTTTTCTGTTTTTATATATTTTTTTTTCTCGAAAACTCTTCATAATTTCATAATACTTTCTTCATAACTTGATACAATTACTATACATTCAAAATTTACACCTTTTATTAAAAAAATATTTCCGCAAAAAGCCTTTTTAGGCGGGGATTATTAGCTTCTTTTTTATCAATTACCATTAGTTTCTATTATCTAAAAATTAAATTTATTAAGCATAATTCCATTTTTAGCCAAACCACGAGTTTGAAGACAATCAATGAACCTGTAATACTTACTACTTACGAGTGATTTTTTACATTCTCTTAATCCTGGTAAGATAAACCAATCCTGACAAATTTTGCAATTTAAATTGTTTAATGGGTTTCTAAATAATTTGATAAATCAGTCATTTCAGAATTTGAAATAAGGATAATCTATGAAGAGAATTTGGTATTAATTTCTGTTTCTTTTAAGGCAAACGAAATTTTCAAATTTTTAAACACATATTATTTACGAAACTTCAGGTTCTTCAATATTATTTTATTTAATTTTTTAAGGCACTTCAACTTCTATGATCATTGGTCACATCCTGGACCATTCTTTTTTGTGCACTACGCTTCCGGACAGTGTTCTTTCGTTACTGACAACTCTGTCCATCAACAGGGCAATAAACTGTATAGATTTCTAGATTTCGGTGGTTTTTCACCGAAACTATTTTGATTTTTCCAGAGTAAGAAAAACAATTTTTTAGCGAATGCTATATGTGTGTGTGTGTGTTGTATGTGTGGGTGTGCGGTGGCTGGTGGTGTGTGGTGACGAATGGTATGTGTATGTAGTGTAGACGATTTCTCAAAAACAATAAATTGAAGGAATCTCAGTTTGAGTTTGTGGAAATATTGCCAAGCTGAGCTCGGAGATCTGGGGGTTATCAAAAGGAATGTACTGAGAGTGCGTAAGGTTATACAGATACGACAGACAGTAATTAAATAGCAAAGATCTTCTAAGATGGTCAGATGGCAAATAAGGTCCCATTTCTTGTGGATTAATTAAACAAAACCACATTTCTTGTATTTTATTTCAATATGATGTTTGCTAGATAATTTTAGTTGGCTAAATATTTTTAATTTTATATTTTATGGAATGCTCATATTGAGGAAGACTGCGGAAGGAGGGTGTGGTGTTTACCACATTCATATATTTTTACCTATAGGGAGGGGATTATATTTACCTTCGTCTGTTAGTTTTAAATATTCTTTATATTTATTTAAAATCTAGGGGATTTCTTTGTTTACTTTGGATGGATCAAAGAAGGTGAATTAGGCACTACTACTTGATTGTTTTTTTTTATCAAACACTATATTAGAAATAAAAATTTGGTCATACGAATTTCTCTTACTGAAATTATTTCAATTCTATTTATTAATTTACTTTTTAATTTGCAATGTTTGACAGTTTATTTGTGCTTGCATTATAAAGTTGCTGGGTATTATACTTTGTTGATCTTCCTGCGATATCTGTCTCAAACCATTAACGTAGTATTTTAATTGTTGTGGTGGTTGGTTCCGCAGAGCTGGAAAGCGTCAAAGACTTTTTCCGTGGTAGCCAGCTTCATTTTGTTGTCATCGACCGGTTTCGGGCGTCTTCAGGATGCATTTTTCAGACAGTGTGACAACACAGACTTGCACAGAGCAAATTTAGTTTACACACACTTGGTAAGAAAAAATGGAAAATGGCATGTGCTTTTCAAGCGTAATTGAAAAAGGGAAACACAAGATATATTTAAATTTGAAATTTCATTTAACTAGTCTGAAAAATCAAGTAGTAAATTCGTGGTATTTATCGGCCATAGTGGCATTTATCATGAGTGTGTAAACTAAATACAGACAACACTGCCCGTCTGAAAAAAGGCATCCTGAAGATTGGCGAAAGCACGAAACCGGTCGATGACCACAAAATGAAGCTGGCTAACACGGAAAATGTCTCTGATGTAGTATTTTAAATTTGACCTAACTCATAGATATCCTTAAAAACTTACCAAAATCAACTTTGTCCGAAGAAATGTTTGAAAAGTGATAGGTGTGCCGTTACGATTCTAAGTTAGCCCGCAAGGGTTTCATGTAGTTACTTGGGGAGTAGCGACCTCACTGGTTACCACAGTTCAGTATTGCATGCACTACGTCTGAACAGTGTACAATATACTTAAATTACATACACTCCATTCTTTACAGACAAGGACAAACACAGTACACAAACTAAGATCTCCGTACCTAGTTAATTGGTGTAAGCCAAGGTAGATGGAGGGGATTAGCTCTAGTCTAGCTACGCGGAGGTCCTGGGTTCGAATCCAGCATGCTGCCCTTAATTTTCTCTTCCTAGGAGCCTCTACAGCTCACTGTCCGGTGATGGGCAGTGTTGTCTATAGTTAAAGAATGCTGCTTGGAGGCCGGCTGTGCATTGGACAGGGCTCCGGGGAGCAAAATAGATCTTTCAGGTCGCGGTGCAATAATCCCTACAACAATCTCCATCTACGTCTAACATTCTACATTCTAAGTTCAAAGAAAATCATTACAGCCGTATTCACGACAATTTCGAAAACTCATTAAACTCATTGTGCAACTTCGCATTTTCATGAAATTTGGTATTCTAACAATGATTTTAATGCACTTTATATTGCATAGGTAATAGAACCATATATTGTACTTAAGTAGCACTTTAAAGTAAAGTCCAACAACACCATAAAATATATTTTTCCTGAAAAAAAAAATGTTGCAAATAAAAGTGATAAGCATTTATGTATGTTGATAATACACAAAGCTTAAAGAAAATTATTGTTGGGGCCATTTTTGTAAACAAAGCAAAACAAAAAACATTCAGTAAGGTCGCAGTTCTTGTAAATGAATTTTAACTAGAACATTATTGTCAGGTGCGATGATTGGTGGTAAATAAACGGTATATCCAAGCTTAAGCTTCCTATAATATTCCGTTTTTGAGATATTCTGTTCACACAGTCATACAGATCATTGTTTTTAAAAAACATGGTTTTCATATTCAGGAGATCTCAAAACATTTATTTCCTGTGAAACCTCAATTTCGAAAGTTTGACACCATAGCAGTAAAGTTGACATGTACAGAGTAAGAGAAAGTAAAAAAAAAAATGTATATATACGTGTATGTATACGCATATGAAGTGGAAATATAACCAATACTAAAAGAACTAATAAGTTCCGCTAACTAACAAAACTATTCATTAAGAAATGTAATAAGGTGTTAGTGTTAGAGTAAGATGTTGGTATTATTTCTTAATCAAACAGACAAAAGGGAATCTCTTCTTCACTCAAAGTATACCAACTTAATTAGAGTAACCTTAGACAACTGGTTTACACTAACCCATTTCTACGAATGTAATTTTACGTATCATGATGATTGTTCTAGTGCTTTGGATGAAAAAGATTGCCTTCCTTCTCGCTAAGTTTTAACTATTAGAACTGAACAAAAATATATTGAAAGAGCTTTTGCTTTTAGAAGAGAATAAGTAATACTACGAAGTCGACCAAGTCTAAAACAAAACTACACACACATACCCACATTTATATATATATAGAACCTATCGCTGCTAAAAGAGTTATTTGATTAGAAGACGAAGATAGTAGAGTTTATTTCCATCCGAAATACATTAGGATCTTTTCAGACGTAACAACAGCAGTGGGGATAAATGAATAATGCATGAAATGGGTGAGGTAGCGTTTACACCACTATACACACACACACACGCACACACACAGAACAAACATACGCAAGTAGCCTAAGAAATTAGAAGTCTATCTCCTAAATGTTGAGGACAGACGACTTCCTTTTGGCCCCTTGATATGGTGTCGGATAAAATTCAATCGTGTAATGTATCACTCAAAAATTGAAATGTCACCACTCTAGATGACAATGTAGCATTAGTGAAGAATAAGAAGATACAATCTTTATGTTGGTTCAGCATTTACAATTCAATTATTATACTAATAAATATACATAATAATGTTTAACATCACATAAAATAGTTACTAAATATTTCATTTAAATTGGTTTTAAAATGAGATACAAAGCTTGAACTAATGAAATCATTAAAATAATTCAAGAACAATTTTTATTTTCTTTCCGCCCTGTGCTTTTAAAATTGAACATTCATTAAAAAAGGTATTGGTGACAAGAAAAAATTAGTTCTTAGCAACAAAAGTGTAAAATGGTATCTGCTTTTCCAGCATAATTCAAGAAGGAAAAATGCAAGATATTTAAATTTGAAATTTCATTTAAGTAATCATAAAAATCCGGCAATAAAGTAATGGCATCTATTCGTCATGGAAAGGATTATTTTATTGATTATTTTGTTCAGTTCTTCTAATTTTGTTCGAAAATTCTTCATACCACTTTTTCTTTAACTTGGAACAATTAGTATACATTTAAAATTGCCCGCAAGAAGTATCTGTTGCATGCAGTTCTTGGGGAGTAGCGACCCCAGGGTTACCACTGCTTTCGAAACCATGCACTTCGTCAGAACAGTACACAATGCACTTAAACTACATACACTCTACACTTTACAGACAAGGACAAACACACCGGCCGGAGCCAAGAGAGAAGGAAGGGATTAGCTCAGTGGTTGCGCGCTGGACTACCAACGCGAAGATCCCGGGTTCAAATTCTGCATGCTGCCGCTATATCTCACTGTGCGGTGATGAGCAGTGTTGCCTATAGCTAGAGAACACTGTTTCGAGACCGGCAGTGCACTCAGAAGGCTGCAGTGGGCACAATAGATCTTTCAGCTCGCAGTGCGATAATCCTCTACAACAATCTACAATTTACAATCCATTTAAATTGTATAACATTTTTTAAAGATCATATTTCCGCAAAAAACATTTTTATAGGGTTTTTCTTAGGCGGGGATTATTAGCTTCTTTTTTTATTAAAACCGTTTCTTCCAATAATATAAAACTAAATTTATTGAGCATAATTCCATTTTTAGCCAAAGCACTAGTTTGAAGACAATTAGTTAAACTGACATACTTACTACCTGCAAAAAACTTGAGTTACGGGTTGAGACTGCGTCACTGGTTTGGTAGAAACCGTCGCTTCGCCCATATCTCAACGACGTCACACCTTGAAAAATTGAGCTAATCTGACGCGCTTTCAACCCGGTAACTCAAGTGTTTTTCATAAAAATGGCCGCGGAAACCTACTGCCTAATGAGTGATTTATTTTTACTTTCCTTGCTCCTGGTAAGTTGATGCCTCTGCAATCGCCAATCGTATGATTCGTAAATTTCGAAATTGAGTTTCCACCGGAAATACATGTTTTGAATTTTTTAAGAATTCGAGAAATACATTTGAATTTTTTAACAATTCGGGGACAACTCAAACTTGGCATTTCGATTGGATTGCACCACCGCATCTGACATAATTAAGAAATACGAACAACAATTCGGGGAAAACTCAAACTTGGCATTTCGATTGGATTGCACCACCGCATCTGACATAATTAAGAAATACGAACAACTATTCGGGGACAACTCAAACTTGGCATTTCGATTAGTTTGCACCACCGCATCTGACATAAAGGTTTTCGGTCAAAATACTTCATCAACATGAAGTGCAACTTTATGAGTGTTTTTTTTTTTTCAGTTTTTCACGATTCTCTTTAAACTAAGTTTACGATCTACTCACACCAATGCCTATCAGTTTCATTTGCAATAATTTTCCAGAATAATTGATATTTTGTGGGGTTCTGGGGAATCAAACTGTAACATAACTTTCCTTTAAAACTCCATTTCTGTACTGTGTATGGTGTTTCCACTTATATAATATTACAATACATTTCAACCATTGGTAGAATTTCAAATTTTAATAAAATCGGTTAACCAAAAGTGCAATCTTACAGAATAAGTACACACCTGACTTTTATGTTAGGATTGAAACTGGAAGGACACATACCAAATTTAAAATTTTTAAAAGAGTATTAGGATGGTGGATGAAATTACTTGATATGTCTGATTGTCGCCTCCCCAAACAGTGCTTTGTAAAGTTGAAAGAATTGGGTGGAAGATATAATATGCCATATAACTGGGTGATGGCACTCAGAAACTACCTGACCTTTATCGGTGCTGAGGAATTATGGTTATTACAGAACGTTAACGTGGTTCGTAAGAGTTTCCCTTCTTTAGTGGAATCATTTAGAAACAACTTGCTGTCCAAAGACATCGAGTTAGTCCTAAACAGTCGCTTTAACTCGGTTTATAGGCATTTAAGTAATCTAAACTTGGGAGAACTTTATTTTACTTATAATATTCACATTAATAAATTAAGATTATTAGCTCAACTTCGTTTACATTATAAAAAGATTTGTAAAGTATATTACAATCAGCAGAAATTTGAATTTAATATTGATAGATTCTGTTAACTATGTTCATTAAACGAACCCGATGATGTTATACATGCTATCACAAGGTGTCCTCCTCTTTCAGCATATTGATAGAGACCCACTTATTCAAAAATATTGTAGGGGAGTAGAAAGTCATGACGAAATTGTCATAAATTTTCTTTCTTTTACGGAGCCAGATCATCTGAGTAAGTTAAATGATGTCTTTGCTTTTTGTTTAAACATGTTCAAATTAAGAAGCATTTTTTATTAATTTGTAGCTGATTTGAAGTTATATTTATTATGTTTTTGTTTTTTATATTTTTATTTATTTATCTTTATTTGTTTTATTTTCCATACTGTCTTTGTATTTATTTACTATTATTATTATTATTTTTGTTTTATTAAGTTATTATGTTGTATTTATTTATCTTATTTATTATTATTATTTATCAGGAGGATTATTATTTTATTTATTTATTTTTTACCAGGAGGAATCCATTTTTCTGTTTCTCATTACTGTCATTGAAGTATTTTTTGCTCATTTATTACTAGTATTTATTTTGTTTATTTTTGCCCATGTGAATCCACTTTCTTTGTTCTTTAATTCAAATTTATTTTTAACTTCTTTTACTCTCACTATGTATTTATTTTCTACCTTTTGTTGTTGAGTATATAGTTACTTAAGTTTACCTACCCTACTCATTTATAATTTTTTTATTTTTTATTTTCAGTATTTGTTATATTTTTTCAGCAAAAATTAGTTATATTTAATTACTAGAAATATTTTTTATTTGTTCTTTGTTATACTTTATGCAAGTTTTTTTTTATCTCTTTTCTTTTGTATTTCGAGGTCCATCTCCCTCTGTACACCGCTAATGTTAAAACAGTTGTACAAATAAATAAAATAAAAATACAAATTTTACAGAATAAGCTTTTTGATGTTTTTGAAATTTTCTTGAAGACAATCATAGCGGTTTTCTTTAGATTGTTGTACTGAATGCTCAGATATAAACGTAATTACTTTTATGTGAAATATTTTTACCCCGCAAAAAGTGATTCTGCAGAGTTGTGCAGAACTTGAGGTGTTAATTTTAAAAAGCTATTTGATTTGTTTAAGTTGTTGGGGGCTGTCTACTGGACAATTACATTTAATCACACTTTTACCACCTGCTTGGGTAATTACTTGGAACCGTTGAAAGCTCAACTTGTACGCTACGCTCGTAATACTAGGACCGATGCTAGCCTCGCAGTATTGAGGCACTCTTGAACATAGGTCTGGCTATAGGTCTGAGTAATAATAGTAACAATTAGGACAATAATAAACATTAATAATACCAATTATGACGACAATAGGTTACGATGCACCTATTTATCAAAATTGTATTGGGCAGTTAGATGTCTAATCTGAAAACCATTCGAAAGAAGGCATTGTTAAAAAAAAAAAAAAAAAATCTGGTGTGCAACACTCACACAACTTTCTCTTACTCCAGTTCTCAGAATTATAGTTGACAAATTTTATAGTTAGTGTGCCAAATTTAATGAAATTCGTCGAAAAACTGTCAAGTAAAAGCCTACTTCCGGTTTACTAATTTTCTTGAAACTCGGAATTTCGGTCATCTATTTATTTCTAATTAATTTTGTTTGCATGATAGAATTGTATAATGAATTACGATAGCACTTTAGATAAAAACATAACCCAACCCCTCATCCAAAAGTGCCCTTAAATGAATGATTTTTCCAGAGAAATGTTTCAAATAAAAATTGTAGATCTTTGCATGTTTAGCTTATATGCATAGTTTCAAGAAAATCGTCGGAGTCATTTTTGAGAAAATCGCAAAAAAGTGAAAAAATTATTTAGTAAAGT
>JAAEAF010009385.1:0-32917 GCA_011037195.1 Triatoma infestans
TTCAAATAAAAGTTGTAGTTCTTTGTATGTGTGATTGATGTGTGAAGTTTAAAGAAAATCGTCGGAGCCATTTTTGAGAAAATCGCAAACAAGTAAAAAATCCAACTAGTAATGTGGTACTTCTGGTTGATGAATTTTGACAGATAATGTACTGTCAGATCACAACGTGATACCGAAACGGAATATCAAGTTTGAATTTTCTGCGATTTTTCGTTTATGAGCTATGCTGTTCACATACACACACACACACAGACTTTGCTAGAAACACATTTTGGACTCAGGGGACCTCAAAACGGATATTTCTGGTGAAAACTCAATATCCGAAAATTTGACACGATTACAATACTTCCTCTTACTAGGAGTGAGAGA
Source organism: Triatoma infestans (assembly GCA_011037195.1). Classification (NCBI taxonomy): domain Eukaryota; kingdom Metazoa; phylum Arthropoda; class Insecta; order Hemiptera; family Reduviidae; genus Triatoma; species Triatoma infestans. Next base: position 370 of record JAAEAF010009385.1, read on the forward strand.
AAGTAATAAACCAATGTTTATGATTTTTTTTTTTAGTTATATTTTAAATGTTTATGAATGTTGAAAATAAATGTATGTGTAATACACACACTCACACACACATACACACACAACTTTCTGTTGCTGAAGTTAATAATGCAATTAATGTTACCAAAATTGTCATTAAAATTGCAATGTTTACAATGTGACTTGAGTGAGACATTCCCTCTTCACCAACTAGCAATTCGTCGAGCGGCTGACATTAAACCTAACTCCTATAACCCTGTAATCCCTTACACCATAACCCCTTATAATCCCCTATAACCTAATTTTAATAATTAATCTAATTTTACGGAAAAATTGGTAAAAAAGTTATTTTCATTCTAAGTTTAAAGAAAATCTCTACTCGAGAAAATTACAAAAATCTATAAAATCGTAAATCCGGTTAACCAATTTACTTCAAATATGGAATTTTATTAATGATTATGTCTTAATATTATATAGGTAGTAAAAAAATCATAAATCATATTAATGTGGCACTTTAAAACAAATCATAACATTACTTCTCCCAGGACCCCCCCCCCCAAATAATTTTTTCCTGAAAAATGTTTCAGATAAAAGTGATAGGATATATGTAGATAGTTTAGGACTCTACAGAAAATAACTAATTATCGATAAATACTATAATGGACGAGAGAAGGAGAGAGAAATTGGAGAGAATGGGTTATAAGATGAAATAAACTAGATGAAATGCTGAACATTGTATAATGAAATGAACCCACAAACTGCAAGGACTTTACAAATATATAGAAGTTAGATAGCGAGATACAGACTGGGTGATGAGAAAGGTAGTAGAAAGTTGTTGACTCTTTGTTAACTGGTTGAAAACTGTTGTAAAAACTATCCTCTTATAGAGCTATCTCGCCTATATATATATATATATATACACAATCTCCCACCCTAGTCTGGCCTAGGTAACGAGTAACTAGGTAGGTATTTTTGTGTATCTCTCCGCTCTTCGGATCCTATTACAAATACTGATTCAACATTGTTGCAATTCTGGTTAATGGATTTTGATCGATATCTTCATGTCAATATATACGATGGTGATAGCTTCTTGCGACGTTTTCATTTTGCAGATAGGTATTTCGTTCTCACACAAAGACACAAATTTGTTTTTTCAAACAATTCTACCATTTACCATTCAATATACCGAACCATTTCATTCTTTCATTCTTGACTGAGCGTCAAGATATACGAGAATAAGAGAGGACATTGAATCTATGACTTCAAGTTATTCGTACGTATCCAAATGAAACTTAACAAAAATACTATAATGTTTTGATTAATTATTTAAGAACCATCAACCTGCTATCGCAATTAAAAAAAAAAAAACCATTGGTTCTTTCATCTCAACGACAGGCTTGCGGCCATAGGCCGCACCAGCTATAGTATATAATTTCAATTGTACTGAGGTTTTGCTTCATTTCAAAGCTGATATTATTCATAGGTGGTCAAATCATTGGAGGAGTCAGCAACCCGTTTTTTAGACAGCTAACAGCGTTTGGAGAAGGTGAACGTTAAATCATGGAAAGAATGCCGATTAAACCGGAAATAGTCTTATGCCAGTTGAGATTGTGCAATATTCATATTATAAAGGCTATTTCTAAGTGGAGAAAGGGTTTCTATCAATACGAGAGTGATACGTGGCCTATGCATTGCAAAAGGTACAACGCACTAGTCCGTACGAAGCTCGATTATGCGTCTGTTATATGGTCTCCATATACTGCTGAGGGCATCAAGAGAATCGAAAGGATTCAAAATAAGTTTGTCTACTTCCTGAGGAGAAATGGAAGGCTCTCAGAAGAAATCTTTTTAGAATCATTGGAAAAGAGACGATGCCGGAAAGACCTCCTATTTATTTTCAAACTGTTTAATGGAGATATAGACTGCCCCGAATTATTAGCAAGCCTTCCTTTTTATGTGCCTCCTGTTAGACTGAGATAGACTCCGACATTTGCACTACCAATCTCAGCATCTAAACATTCAGCCAACAGAGATATAATCACTCGTTGCTGCAGAAGCTGGAATAACTTAATTCCCTCTGAAAAGGATTTAATTTATATTGATAAAAGTTATATTAAAAATCTTTGCATCTCCTAGTGTTTGTGTGTAGTTTATTTATTTGTATTTATGTATAATCGTGTGGTAATTTTTTTTTTTTATTCTCTTCTGAATATATACTTTTTTCCTTGTACTTGACTGCAATTTTTATGGTCTAAGTGACTGTTATTGCTGTAAAGGATAAATACATAAATAAATAAAAGAGCCGTTTACTTTAGTACATTTTTTGCTGAAATGTCCAGTCTACTGGCCGTATAGGAAGGAGTTTCTTACTCAATATATACAGAACTCAGCGCTAATGATGAGGACTCACTCAAGCGATTACAAACTTATAGGAATCAACTGAAGAATTTATTTAAATTTTTTGAGTTTGCTATTAAAATGAGAACTTTTAAATTTTTGACATAATATGAGGCTTGACAGTGTTGAGTCGTCATTGAGGACATATTAAATAATTCACTTATATTATTAATAAATTATCACTGTTTAATTATACTTTCTCAACACTTTATATGTGATTGTTATTTTTACTTTCTCTTACTCCTAGTAAGAGGAAGTGTTGTAATCGTGCCAAATTTTCGATATCGAGTTTTCACCGGAAATATCTGTTTTGAGGTCCCCTGAGTCCAAAAAAGTGGTTTTTAGCAAAAGATCTGTGTGTTTGTGTGTGTGTATGTATGTATGTATGTATGTACGTTTGTCAACAGCATAGCTCAACAAGAAAAATAGCAGAAAGTTCAACCTTGATATTCCGTTCGGGGTATCGACATGGAATCCGACAGTAGTAGGTCAGCGGTCAAAATTCCCTGACGGAAAGTAACACTTTAGTGAATGAATTTTCCATTTTTTAAAATATTCTCGAAAATGGCTCCAACGATTTTCTTTAAACTTAGTATACCAACTACACTTACAAAGATCTACAATTTTTATTTTAAACATTTCTCCAGAAAAACGCATTTACCGGCACTTATAGGGGAGGGGGCGGGCGGCTTGTCCTCCAAAGTGCTATTTCAGTTTACTATTGTAATGGAATCGTTTGATGTGTGATTCCTGGAGTAGCAGATGTCTTGAAGAGGGCGGAAGTTAGTGCTCGAATAATTAAACGGTTTATATAAAAATAACTATAATTGAACAATACTTTGAACGTTAGAAATGGTAACTAATAATTATAATAAAATACTTAGTAATAAATAGAAGATAAATTAGAATGATAAAATAACTAACTAAGATGCACAACTAAGAGAATGATAAGTTTGAATATAACTGTGTATAGTAAATTGCCGCTTGTGTATAAAGAAGTGCTCGTTTGGCCGTAGATGATATAATAATGCTCTCGTCGTATATCATAGAGTTTATATATTACTGTTGTTCACACTCACACCAAGACATCTGTCCTAGTGTGCGACCTTCGTAGTTTGATGACCTTATTCAGGTCAGTTCAGTGGCCAACCATATCGCGGTGCTTGCTTATTGATGTAAGTATTGATGAAAAGGCTTTGTTGTTTGTTTGGTTGGCCGCTGCTGTCGGCGGCCAACTAGGTTGCTGTTTTATTACTGCCCTTTGTTAAGATAGCCGTTGGCTGGAACCACTATTGTAAATTATTATTTCTTTGGTGTACTTTGCCGATGTCAATAACTTTGCCATGTCATTACACTATACAATACTGTCATCTAAATAATGTTAATTAGATTAAATGTGTTGTTGAAATTCCGAGTTTGAAAAAAAGCGGATGACCGAAAGTGCGTTTTTACTAAAATGTATTTTAGACGAACTCCAACGAATTTGTTCAAATTTGATATACAAACTATAAAATTGGTCTATTACAATTTTGAAAAACTGGAGTGAGAGAAAGTTGAGTGAGTGTTTTTCACCAGATTTTTTGATTTATTTAGAAGTGTAGAACCCCTGTATCATGTACTTATGTTTACATAAATACATAAATATAGTATGTTTTTTCTTCTTCATAAATAAAAATAGTGCATTCGCTAAAAACATGTTTTCCTACTCTGGGGGGGAGGGGAATCTCAAAACTTATTTTTTCGGTGAAAACCCAGTTTCGAAAATCTAGCATAATAATTTCTCTTTATCAGGAGCAAATGAAAGTAATAATCTAACTTTAATATAGATAACTACAATTGAAATTAACTTATCTGTAAATTAGAACTGTTTATAAATTTCTGTGTATTTCATTGACCAATAGCAGAATATTTATCTTTGCGTGCATTCAATAAGCAAATGGTAAAATAATAAATAATTTAAACATTGCATTGTTGGTTATTATCACTGCCTTGTGTCCCTTTGTTTTCTCTCCTTAATTTAGCGTGGAAAATACGCAAATATTGTTTCAATGGAATTTCTGTTCCAATTTGTCTATTTTAATTTAGTGATAAATTTAATGTACATTTCTAAATGTGGTAGTCTTTGTTAGTTTTTAAAAGATACTAATAATAAATGGTCTATATGCTTCTTGGTTATTAGTGCTGTGATGGATGCAAGAAACTTGAAATAATATTAAATTATAAAAAAAAAAATCAGAAATGTGACATTCCCTTGCAAACGGGCTAGCTAGGTATACAAGTCCAGTTACTGGTTCGGTTCAAGAACAATTATGGCATTGTACTACCCCTTCTCCTCACAGGGGAGGAATTGAAGAAACAAAGAGAAGAGATATTTTAAAGACAGACTTGTGCTAGAAATCAAGGTGAAAGCATCAGAGCTATACCAGTGTCAAGTTATAAGAATTTATTATAAGTTTTATTTGAGATATTCAAAGTACTTAATTTCTCTTAAGGAGTAATATATTTAATTCAATCTACCAGTGTGTTCTTAATTATTCTTAATACTTCTAAATTTTCCTCAAACATATTTAGAAGCCCTTTATTATACAATACAGCTCGTGCTACACAACCAACTACCCATCATCACATCATAACATTACAGTGCCAATTAAAATTATTTAACATTTTAGGTATCTTATTTTTATTTTTCTAGTTCATAGAAATTACGATTATGCATCATAATTGTGAACAAGTCAGTTTTATAATTTTTGACAATGTGTAGGATTTGCTTGCAATAGCTGCTTTGAAACTATTATGTGCGAGTTGGAAAAGTTTTCTTAGGAAATGTCTGAAATAATTTCGAAAAAATTACCAAAAAAAAAAAAATGCATAAACTTATTCTGCAAATTCGCATTTCCACTTAATCGATTTCTTCAAATTTGGATTTCTATCAATGTTTCTAATGTATTTTGATATTATTGTATGTGGTACATTGTACTGAATGGGTATGTTAGAATAAAGCTGATTTGTTGAATATGTGGATGGGTCCGCAATGCTGGATAACATCTGGTATTTTATCCTCTTAGCATGCATATTTATATTGTTCCTGACCGGTTTCGGATGCTCAAAATTATTTATCCATCGTCAGAGCAAATTCACCATGTTCGTGTAAAGAGTTCACTTCAACGTAATGTTTCTGTTACACTCACACTTGTTGGTTGTATATATATGTGGGGAGGTTATTAGGTTATCAGATACATTTTCCGTGGTAGCCTGCTTCATTTTGTGGTCATTCGACTGGTTTCGGGCATTCGCCCATCTTCAGGATGCGTTTGTCAGACAGTGTGATAATACAGATTTGCACAGAGCAAATTCAGTATATACACTGAATTTGTATAAACTGAATTTGCTCTGTGCAAGTCTGTGTTATCACACTGTCTGACAAACGGAGTGTATAAACTGAATTTGTTCTGTACAAGTCTGTGTTATCACACTGTCTGACAAACGCATCCTGAAGATGGGCGAACGCCCAAAACCGGTCGATGACCACAAAATGAAGCAGGCTACCACGGAAAATGTCTCTGATGCATTCCAGCTCTGCGGAACCAACCACTACAACAATTATTAGGTTATATTACTATGTGTGTGTGTTTGTCATTAAACATACACACACACATAGTAACATAACCTTATAACTTCCCCACATATATATACAACCAACAAGTGTGAGTGTAACAGAAACATTACGTTGAAATGAACTGTCTACACGAACTTGGTGAATATGCTCTGACGATGGATGAAAATCCGAAACCGGTCAGGAACAATATAAATATGCATGCTATGACGGATAAAATACCAGATGAAAGCTGATTTGTTTACTGTTTTCTCCAGTGATATCCAAAAATCGAATTTTTCCGCGATAATATTTCCCCAAAAAAATCACGAAAAATTAAAAAAAAAAGAAATTCAGTAAAGACGCACTTTTGGTTGTTGTATTTTGCCCGAAACCTTCATAAGCAATGTAGAAAATCAAGTTTGATCTTCGTTTTAGAGATATTTTGTTTACAGTCACACAGACCATTCGCTAAAAAAAAAAAAAAAAAAAAAAAAAAAATTATTCGTTCATGTATTTCCGGTGAAAGTCAATTCCGTAAATTTGACTCGATCACAATACTTCCTCTTAGGAAATAGTTATAGTCGTTTTCGAGAAAATTCCAAGAAACTAAAAAATAAAACAGATTCTTTAAAGAGAAACTTCGGGTTAGTCGATTTTCTCCAAATTTGGATTTTTCCAATGTTTCTAATGTATGATATTATTAGTATCATTAGTATTATGTTAGTGATAATATCGACTATTAATATTATTATTATTGTAATTCGGGTGCCTAATGGCGCGGGACCTAAGCCTATGTGGCCTTTATCCCCCCGAGACCCCCCTATCCCCTTAATGAATCTCCCCCGGTAGCTTACCGGTTAGTCTACAGTATCCCAAGATATCCCGAAACTCCAGCTCGCGCAGACAATCCTGCGAGAGTGATGCCCTCCCAAAAACACGAAACCTAGTTCCAGCGAAACGGGGACACTGACAAAGGTAGTGGTACACCGTTTCCCTGACTCCGTCGTCACAGTTCTGACAAATGGGACTAGACGTCCTCCCTATATTAAACAAGTGGCTGGACACCAAGTGTGTCCAGTCACTATTCCTATCAGGGTCCTCAGACCCGTCCTACTAAGGGACAGGAGATACTCCGAAGTTCCCTGCCTACTTGTCTTTATAAATCTTTTGGCTTGGAGGCACCCCTGCGTGTCCCCCCAGCGTTTCTCCAAAACTTTCGTCTCCCAAAGTCTAATCTGTTTGTCACGAAACGTCTTTGTGACAGCCAGGGCTGGTTCAGGACCGCAAAATGGTTGAGATGATCCCTCCCTAGCCAACTGGTCTGCCCTCTCATTCCCCTCTATTCCCGCGTGTCCGGGTATCCAATAGAGGCGCACCGTACCCCTCCGAGCTAAAGCATTGAGCTTCCTCCGACATTCTCCCACCAATTTCGAACTCCACCAAGGCTTACTCAAAGCCCTTAGTGCGGCCTGGCTATCCGAGAAAATCCGCACTTCCTTGAACTCTCCCTGCCACTCCCCCACCAGGTGGCAGCATTCAATAATGCCCACCACCTCTGCCTGAAAGACCGTGGCCAACCCACCCAAGGCCACCGAACTCTCTCAATCCAACTCCTGAAACCATGCTTCCGCCCCCGACAGGCCAGTGCCCTCCTGCCTAGAGCCATCTGAAAAGCAGCGAATAATACCGCTGCCCGACTCCGTTGGCCTCGTGTGGTTATCATCCCCTATACTACTAATGGTAATCTCATAATCTCTCTCAAATCCCCATTTCTTGCTCGTCTCATCAAGCTTGGATAGCAGAAATCGGTTCACTCGTCAAATTTCGTCCTCGATCCTAGTGTGATCCCCCCGAAAGGTTCTCACCCATTCTCCCTTGCTACTATTAATAAACATAAGACCTTTACTCTTTTATTAAATAAAATTGATTGATTAATTAATTAAGCATAGCTTAACATTGCTGCTTATCCAAAAACTTCCCTGAAAATCAATTTCCCTGAAAAATGTTTCAAATAAAAGTGATAAGCATTTATTATTTTCGCAGATAATTAGAATTAGGTTAAAGTGAAATCGTAAAATTCTTGTTAAGCATTTGGCAATTGCCATCTAGCGGCCGATAGCATGTTATTAAACATATGTGTGTGCAGTGGCGTCTAGCGGCCATAAACATTAATTTAAATTAGTTTCTTTGCCCACTCCTTTTGAGGGAGATGAGAGTTATAATTTTTAATAGTCAAATTTTGTAACACTGGTAAGTAACACCTAGCAGTCAGTGTCTTATACTCAAGTATTGGTTCAGTTTATTTATTCATTTTTTTTTTTTTTTTAAATTTAAGGCGCATCAACATATCTGTGATCATTGGCACCCGGAGCCTTCTCAGTGCACTGCCGGCCTCCGGACAATGTTCTCTCGTTACAGGCAACATTGTCCATCAACGGACAGCGAGCTGTAGAGACTCCTAACAAGAAAAAAATCTAAGGGTAGCACAACTGGACTCAAACCCGTATCCTCCGCCTCGGAGTCCAATACGCTAACCACTTAGCTATTACCTTCCCTATTGGTTTAGTTTTGTGTTTTTGTATCACCTAGCAGTGTATCATTTACAGATTTGTTTATATCTTCATTTGGGCACAATTTGTTTTATATGTTTAATGAATCAAAGGATAATATTGTACCACTTCCAATCATCTGTATTTTGTACATATAATGGATGTGTTAGGAGGAGAGAATTTAGGTCTGGTTGATGAATTGAGAAGAAGACTTAACACTGGTTAACTGATATATTAATAATGAGACACAGGCTACCTGGACTTTACAATGGATGAATGTTTAAGGTTGAGTGGTAAGGGAAATGACACGTAGCGATTGGATGTACTGAACTAATTTCCAATGTGTTTAACTGTATTTTATGGACTGTCCGTCACTATATTTATACAGCTTCTCCCACACCAGTCCGAGAGACTGGTTGAGATTCCCTTGCTGTTACAGTACGATTGTTTCAAATAAACGTTTCGTGAAGTTTGTATAAGCAAATATTAAGCATAAACTTTTCCAAAAAAAAAAAAAATAGCATATTGTATTGGGCTATTGACGAAGATACACACAAAATGTGATCGTAGACATGTGACATTACGGACCCACAGCATATTATATTAAAAAAGGCCTACTTCCGGTTGATGGATTTTTTTGACGAATTCGAAACTTATATTTGCGGTGAAATTTCAATTTAAAAAATTTGACACTATTGTAATACATCTTTTAACAATATTAGGTGAAAGTAAAAATTATTTGAATTTTATGTATTTTAGGCACGTCACTTTCATAAAGATAACGACATTAAAAAAATTAAAGTCAGATAATATAGAGAACACCAAAAGGAACAATGTCTATATCTATGTATTTTACGTTTTTGCTAGCCCAAATCATGCCCTAAGTTCCTAAAGAGGAAAATCACAAAGTAAAAGGACAGGTAGATTATTCCAACATGTTCTTTCCTACAAAACCCAGACATCACATTATTAACAGTACATTCAGTACCTATGCTAAAATGCTCTAACATATTCACCATATGGCGACTGCGGTGGCGAGGGGGGACGTGATGACGTTCGCAGTTTTTTCTTTTCTCTCATTTCCATTCATAATTCATTAATTCCTTCATAACTTTTAACACCTAAAATTAATTGTGTTTTTCTTCTTTTTTATTAAGTATGCAAAGTTCATTTTAACTAGCTGGGTTCACTGGGTTCAACGACCTCAGCCAGAACATTAATAATCCTGTCATTATAAACTTAACTAGCCACTTAGTAAAATTAGGGCTTCATTTAAAGAAACGCTAACAAAACATACTTTTATATTCTGATTCTGAATAAGTAAGTAAGCAAATATTACTGAGACTTTTATTTTGGTAAATATAAAATAATGAATCCTGCCTTTTTGAAGGGGGATTAATTTTGTATTTATATTTTCTCTAACTATTGTAAAAGGAAGTATAGCGATCCTGTTGAATTTTTCGTGATTGAATTTTTCATCGGATGTACTCATTTTCAGTTCCTCAAAAAATGTTTTAGCGAATAGTCTGGACATGTATATTCTTGAACAAAACTTACTTACTTTCACGGTGGTCTTCCCATTATCGGGTTCATCTCAAGTCAAGATCTCTCCATATATCTTTCTATTATTCCAGTCCTCATCGCGAAGATCTCTCCCAGCCATTTCTTCCTTTATTTCCATCTCCCACCTGCTTAATTACCTTCCATGTCTTCTCCTTTTAGCAGGTATCCATTTTCGGTATCTCTCAGGCCATTTTAGTTGAGGGATTCTGCGTAGCCATTCCAATTTTCTTATAGTAATTAGTTGTTCAATAGTTTCACATATTCCTATTTCATTCTTTTAAATCACCATTTTCAGGAGCCACTGTTTTCTAGGACGGGTGGGCCTGTGTCGGATTTGGCACCCCGGCACATGGGTGAATATTTTTGTGAGGGTGGATAGGTTTTTAGGATCTTCATAGAAGTGTGAGGAATATAGAATACTCCACTCTCTTGTAAGTAGACATATGTGAGTAGCGTAATTGTGTTTTAATGGATTAATATATTTATAAGGATGAATGTATTTATAAAAAATAATGTATTTATAATGATGAATGTATTTATAAGGATGAATGTACTTACTAGGATAAATGTAAATATTACACAATCAGAAATAATAAAATAATGTATTTATGACTGTGCTAATCATTTAGCAAAAATAAAAGAGTAAACTAGCGTTAAATTGAAATAGAAAGGTTAAGATACTATTTTTTTTTTTTATATAATATATATTAGAGTTCATTCGTTCCAATAATATTGAGGATTTTATTATAAGCTAATGTGTCTATTTAATTTAGTTCAGGTGCAAAGGACCATTGATATGCACCTTCCAAAATAAAAAATAAAATAAAAAAAATCTTCATTTCTGATACAATCCGCCTTTGTCTTCATAATGCATCATCTCCAGAGATAAACATTTTTTTGTGGTTGTCCATTTTTTGGAACCATAACTTTAAATTCCTTATACAATAGAGGAGAAAATTCTTTTTTTTTTCATTTTCTTTCATGTCACAGTTATTGTATTAAAGAAATGAAACATTGTGGTACTGGAAGCATTCTTCTTCCCTTGCTCAAAGCCTCCAAATTACAAAATCCCTCTTTATCCAATAGCGAGTAAAAAATTATTTTTTTCTAATCCACTCTTTGTACAATCAATTGTTAAAATATAAATCGTGAGTTGTGATATATATCATTTTCAACATTCATCACCCATCGCCATACTATTTGCCCATTACAACTGTTAAATGGTATTAATCATGTTAAACTTAACTTTCAACAGCCGTTAAGCTTTGCCGTAGGCTGACAGACAGCGTTGCCATATTTCCGCTACAGTCATTATTCAGCTAAAACTTATTCCTAAAAGGAGCAGTCATAATCCCTATCACCAACTTAAGTATTTGCTTAGGCCAACTGAGATATCAATCTATTAATATTTATATAAAATTAATCATAGCATCATGGGGCTTAACTATCTTAAAAGGCTTAATTAAAATTTAATGTATTATTTATTAATTTAATTAAAATATAAAAATTGATTTGTAATTGTAATAATTTTGAATATCGCCTCTCCCATTAAGCCTAATTATTAAATAATATAGCAAAAATTTGGTGAGAGCGGTGAATTGTACACTAAAAGCGATTGCAAAAACCTACAATTATAGTGTTGACTAAATCTTGTAAATGCTATCGTCTTACTGTTACAGTTTAAAATGTAATTCAAGCATGCTGACAACATGATTTTGCGAATTCAGCAATCCATATCAAGCATTCATAATATGGGGCTTAGCAACTGGATAGTCTTGAGTTATTGCCAGAAAGAAGAATAAAACGAGTTATTTTAGTGTGTGTGGGGTTCCAAGTTGTGAAAGAAGAATAACGAATATCCATACGATTTATGTAGGAGTTTCTTTAGATCCTAAGTCTGTTTAATGTGGCAGAATTTTCTTCAATACAGTTGAAGTCCTAGGCATTATGCCCTCGGTGGTTAGATTTGATAGTCACCCCGTAACTTATAATCTGTTTGATGATGAAAATATTATCACTTGTAATGTAGGCGGTTAAAGAAAAAAATCTTTGACGAAACAGCCTATGTAAGAGCGAAGAATGCTTATTAGGCGGTTCTCATCGCCGTTTAGATCTGAGCCATCGCTACCCAGTTTCTCACGATGCTGGGTCAAGATCGCCTTTCCCAAATTCTGACCTGAATTCTCGCATCTTAAACCAAAAATATGCTAGCCAATTAAACCAAAGAGTGCTTAAAGCAAAGTTACGAAGTCGCAAACTACGAAGGTCGCACACTAGGACAGATGTCTTGGTGAGAGTGTGGCCAACACCAATATATAAACTCTATCATATACAACGAGCGGAGCATTATATCATATACGACCATACGAGCACGTCTATATACACGAGCAGCAGTTTACGCGACTATACACAGTTTCTTTTAAACTTATCATCTTTTAGTAGTAGTGCATCTTAGTTCGTTTATTTTATCATTCTAATTTATTACTTATTTATCTTCTATTTATTCCTAAGTATTTTGCTAGTTATTAGTTACCATTTATACGTTAAAATTATTGTTAAAATACAGTTTATTTTTATAAAATCCGTATTAATAATTCGAGCACTAACTTTCCAAATCTCTCAACTAACTTCCGCCCTCTTCAAGACATCTACTACATCAGGAATCACATCAAACGATTCCATTACATCGTCCACAAAGGCACTGTCCAATTCGATTATACAGCCATTGCGGTGGATTTAATTTCTGTTTCCACATTGCAGAATAAATTGATAGATGATATAATTAATTATATCATCATTAGCTTTGAGATTTTTATTATTATTGTGTCATTAGTAAAACAGATTTATGGGAAAATCTATAAAAGAGTAACATACATTAACACACCATTCATCTCACCACGTTCCTGGAATATGGGGGGACACACTGATGCGAATACCAGCTGGACAAAAACAGGCACTGTTATGGTGCGAAAAAATGCGATAGTCTCTCTTCAACCCTACTATTTTTACTTTCTCTTACTCCTAGTAAGAGAAAGTATTGTAATCCTGTCAAATTTCCTATATCGAGACAAACGAAAATATCCGTTTTGAGGTCCCCTGAGTCCTCAAAAGTGGTTTTTAGAAAATACGAGTATATATATGAAACAGCATAGCTTGAAAAAGAAGAATCGCAGAAAGTTCAAACATGAGATTTCGTTTAGGTTTCACCACGGAAGTACCATTTACTAAATGATACTTTAACTTTTTCGCGATTTTCTCAAAAAATGGCTCAGACGATTTTCTTGAAACGTCCTACATAAACTACACATACAGTGATCTAGAACTTTTATTTTAAAAACATTTCTCGGGGAAAATTCATTTAAGGGCACTTTCAGGGGAGGGGTGGGGTTATGTTTTTCTCTAAAACGCTATAACAGTTGATTATTGTTGTGGTGGTTGGTTCCGCAGAGCAGGAAAGCATCAGAGACATTTTCCGTGTTGTGGTCATCGACCGGTTTCGGGCGTTCGTCCATCTTCAGGATGCGTTTGTCAGACAGTGTGATAATACAGCCTTGCACAGAGCAAATTCAGTTTATACACTCATTAGTATTATTTAGTATATATATTATTTAGTATCATTAGTATATTATTAATTCAGTTTATACATACATTAGTGTATAAACTAAATTTGCTCTTTGCAAGTATGTGTTTTGACCCTGTCTGACAAACGCATCCTGAAGATGGGCCAACGCTCGAAACCAGTCGATGACTATAAAATGAAGCAGGCTACCACGGAAAATGTCTCTGATAATTGATTATACAATTGTTCCATCCAAACAAAATTAATTAGAAATAAATAGATGGCCCAAAATTCCTAGTTTCAAGAAAATTAGTTAACCGGAAATGCGCTTTTACTGTTCAGTCTTTGACGAATTTCATTAAATTTGGTACACTAAGACATTTTCCGTGAGTGTATTAACTGTATTTGCTCTGTGCAAGTCTATGTTATTACACTGTTCAACAAAAAAAAAAAATCCTGATGATGGGCGAACGCCCCGAAACCGAAGCAGGCTATCACGGAAATTATCTCTGATGTTTTTCCAGCTCTGTAGAACTAAACACCACAACAGCTTTAGTACACTATAAAATTTTTTCAATTACAATTTTGAGAACTGGAATAAGAGAAAGTTGTGTGAGTGTATCACATCAGATTTTTTTTCATCTTTTACTTGGTTCCTAGTGAACTGAAATTATTTGGGAGGCACTGTTAAAACCCCTCTAAGGCCTTGTTTATTTAAATTTTCAAAAAAATTATACCAGTTGTGAATTGCTACTACAGTGGGGTGTACGTTAAGCGCTAACAAATTTTTTTTAAATCCACGACTTTTTTTTTTTTGGCTATTTTGATTAAAAAAACATTTCGACATCTAAAATTTTTACGTACACATAAACATGACTCACAACATAAGATACAAACTTATTAAATATTATTCAAAACTATATTATGTTATGTATATATTATATTTTGCTAATACTAGTTAATAAATTAAAATTAATACTTTAATAATTTATTTCTCCAGTTTATATTAAAGTAAAACAGAAGTTACAGACTATTCCAGGAATGAATTTGTATGTTTATTTTCATTGATCTGCCTTAGTTGCAAGTACCGTAGCGCTTCACTACAACATGTTCACTAAAGCTTTAAGTACTAAAGAGGATTACAGATGTATTGTACTGAAATACCGTGCAGTATCCAAAATCAACACATTACCTAATAGGAGATTAGCCAACTGAGGAAATGCTATGTATTTTTTTTTTTTTTTTGGATCATATTCGTTATTTACTTGATATAGTCTGGTTCAATATAATGGCATTCACAAGAGAATACCAAATCCAAAAATTTTTAGTTGAGATTATTATTAATAATTTTTTTTATAATTTTTTTCATACTTTGGCCAGTAATCCTCGATTTTTCTTTCCACCGGGTATTATTATTTTCTGCTTTTTTAATATCATTGTATTCCCCTGGGTTTTTTTTCTGCCGTTTAAATCAATATTTTTTTTTTTTTTTTTTTTTTAACTTTTATTTGAAATTTACAGCTGCACTCGTACAGTACAATAAGTAAATATGCTGTGTATAATAAAAGTGGCGTGGCAATCATGAATGATGATCATCCAGTGATGACCATCATTAGTCTACCAGTTGGTCACGGGGCCAACGGCGCCTCAGCCGTCTTCGGGGGTTGGAGGGAAGTGTGGTTGAGAATAGGTTTGCAGCTAAAGGATTAGGGTGAAATGATAGTTTTTGGTGGAATTTGTTGTAGCGGGTTTTGGCAAGTTCTGGTATAAATGGAATGTTGAGGTCTGTGTGTATGGTGTGGTTACTGACAGAAAAAAGGAGCGTTTACAATGCGGCGGAGTATTTTAGATTGGAGTGTTTGTAATCTGTTGATGTTAGATCGTTTAGCTGTCCCGTAAAGTTCAAGTCCGTAAGTCCATATTGGAGCAAGAAGGGAAGTATACAGTCGACGCTTGTTCTGTAGTGTTAGTTTTGAGCGTTTGTCAAGTAGTCTAGCAAGGAGTTTGTATCGTTCAGCCCGTTTAAGTCTCGTATGAGGGTTCCAAGTTAGTCTTTTGTCTAGATACAGTCCAAGGTACCGCACATGGTCGGCTGGTGGGAAAATCAATATTTAAAAAAAAAAAAATGAATTCTAGCTTTCGATTGCTTCTGTGATCATATACTGTTTAGAAGCAATTCATTTCAACATCTCAGTGGCAATGAACCAAAAAAATTTTATTTCAAGTAATTTTCTAAGGGAACAGTAATCCTTTTCACTGCAACCTATGCAACCTCCCATTATACATGTACTTAATGGTGCTATATTTGTTAGTGATAAGAAGCATGATATCATTAGCGCTGTCGTGTAATATTGATATGTACTACCTTCTGACACGCTGTAAGCGACGCTCAGGACTTGACATAAACGCCAGTTTAAAACATAATATTAAATAAAGAACCTGTACTGTTAAAATGCAAATGTTATTTTGAGGTCAGTATAATGACTTCAACTATACCGACCTGTTTTAGATAGGTACATGTACTGTACTACTATACAGCTCTATATTTATGTAAGAGAAAATTAATTATATTTCAAACATAAAGAAAATTTATCAATTTTATAGGTAATTGTATTAACTGTAGTTAGAGGGAAGGGAATAATTGCTAAGTGGTTAGCGTACTAGACTCCCATGTGGCGGACCCGGGTTCGAGTCCAGCTGTGCTACTCTTAGATTTTTTTTTTCTTCCTAAAGAGCTTCTACAGCTCACTGTCCGGTTATGGATAGTGTTGTCTTTGTAGTGGATGAAAGAAAATAAATAGTTTTGAAAAATATTTTAAGTGAAATAAATTTGGCAAAAATAATGTATTTTAAAGTCAGGTACTATAATTTAAGGTCATTGCTTTTAAATAGACAAAGGCACAAGAATCCGTTAAATTAATACAATGCCACTTGCCCAACTGTTTTGTAAGAGTAGGCATTCTTTCGGATAGTCTGCATTCTGCTTTCAAAGCCAGAACAACTGCTTCATGAATCGCTCTCTTAAACTCATGCCAGTGATAGAGATTAACATTTATTCTAGATTAAAAATTGATCTATTAACCATAATAGTTGTGAATATTGTAAACCATTTAAATTCACTTAGAGAATATATTTATTTCAAAAACAGTGGTGCTCTTTTGATTATTACTAATATATTACTAATACATCTCTCTTAAACATATATACTTACAAGCCCTTTTACTAAACCGCTCGTACATCACACAAGCTACCACTACAAACTACTACTCAATACACCAAATACATTTCATCTTTATCGAGAGAACACTGTCCGGAGGCCGGCAGTGCACTGAGAAAGCTCCGGGCTGCCAATGACCATAGATGTTGACGCGCCTTAAATTTAAAAAAAAACAAAAAAAAAAAAAACCTGTAGTTAGAAAAATCGTGTGAATGTTTCACGCCACGTACGTTAATATGAAACATTTAAGAGGAAGGGTAAGTTATAGAGAGGCTGTGCCAGATGGTAGAAGAACATTATATTAAAACTTCTTCAGCAAGTATACTGTTTTAAACTTCAAAATATTTCTAGACTCGTCAAGACTCCATTTAGAGTCTCCTTACTTCTAGACTTATTATCTATAAAGCTTGTTGTCTCTTTGCACTTTGTTGTTTGAAACTGGTAGGTAGTCAAATCGAGTGCTTAGCATCGCTTATAGCGTGCCAGAGTACGTAATGGTGCTATATATGTTAGTGATAAGCAGCATGATATCATTAGCGCTGTCCTGTGGTATTGATATGTACTACCTAGTGACACGCTGTAAGCGACGCCCAGGATTTGACATGAAAACCAGTTTAAAAGCATCAAGCTCCGCTCAATTCTTCATGTATAAAACCAGTCCAATCAGTTATTAAACAGAATTCAACTTGGCAATAGGCCAAACAAGCAAGAAGTCTGTACGAAGCAGTCAGAAATGAATCCTTAGTCAGTTGAAGAATTTACTGTGCAGTCTGGAGAAGTAGTTTTTAAAACCAGCAGCCTCAAGTAAAGGTTCTAAATTCAACAATATTAAACCATTTTTACGAATCCAACAGTCTCTTGATGAGCAGTAATCTGAATCAGATCGTCATTTTCGGACCAATGATCTTGCTGCTCTCTCTCTCAGTCTTGACTGTTATCTTACAATAATAATATTGATAATAATAAGCTTTATTGACATTCTTTATTTGAACGGAAAAAATCTCTCGAAAAACGAAGGGATATAGAGTTGTATAATCAATCTCGTTTTTTACAATTATGTTCTTTTATTTAATATATATGAATTTAATTAATCTATTTACAAGTTTTTTTGTATTTTCAAATTTCAAACAGTTTTAAAAAACTATATGCTTGCACCATCACACGCATCTTTCCTCTTTTTTGTATAGTTTTGCTCCATCTTTCCTAATCTCTGGCTATTCTACACCACATGTCACCCACGATTTCTTCTATTTCGTCTTGCCACCTAACAGCAGGTCGATCTCTTCTCCAAATTCTGCCTTTTGGAAACATTCTGGGCAGATTTGGCACTCGCTGATATACTGCAAGCCTCCTTACTAAATGAAAACGTTCGTACATATATGCCTCGTAAGTAACACGAATAAATAGTGCGGATCTTTTAATCTTCCGAAAATCATCTTATATATTTCCACCGTTATACGTCACAGCATCACCGCCGGGAAGAAAGACTTATTCTCTTTTCTCCTATCGAAAAAAAAGTTTTTTTTTCCTAGGCCCATCTTAAGGCAAATCTGCCATTCGCGGCGCCTAGCACTCTAATATAATAACGACAATGATACAATATGATTTTGTATGAGAATAGCTCCGCTACTGAGGATTTGTCTGGTTTTGCTTAATTATTGGCAAACAGGAGGTGCTCTTGGTTCATGTCTTCTCAATTGCAGAGGAGAGATACGGGACTCACCACAACACCTATTCTATGGAGGTGCCGCTGGTAGTAGCCATGGTCAGGCGCCATTTTGCATAGATGGTACATAGTCACAGCTCTCAAGACCCTCCGCAGTTCTGTTGCGGGTTCCCTAAGTTTTTCCTTATCTTTTCCATCTTAGCACAATTTCTGTTGATCTTTGTTTCCATAATGTCAAAACAAAGTAAGCAATAGGTTTTAAAAATAGTTTCATTTACAAGAACAGTTGTTCTACTGTAAATGGAACAGTTGTTCTCTGAGGAAAGGAATAGGGTTTATGAAAACTGGAATCCAATTGTATTAGCGCTAATCTGATATTGCTTGGATGAATAGTAATCCTTAGAGAATACAAACTTGCACCCAAAATCGCAAAATCAGAATGTAAACTAAGTACAAAACGTTTGGAAGTTTGTTTTTTTTTTCGTTATTTTACTAGCAATATTCTCTGGTGATTTCAAGTGGTTAAAGCGAATATGAATGGTGGAAACTGTACCATCGGTTGTTGGGATAATGGTGCGGGTTTTGGGTGGAAAAGTGGGAGAAGTGTGGTGCCAGAGTTTCTGAGGGAGAAAAAAAAGGAGCTAGAGTTCAAGTAATACAATATAACTTGTACTTGTTCATAGCACCAACCAGGTGCGGTGATGTGGTATATAGTTGCTAGCAGACAGGATGTTGTTGTTCTTTAGTTTAGTATTGGGAGAAAGGCTTGACGTCACAGTTATATTCCATACTACTGTGAGGCTACACAGTATTCTATCTAACCTCCCTCAGGATATCACACAGAACGTGGAACCTTCCAGCATACACATACACATATGCGCGCCAAACGCACATATACACACACAAACACGTTTCACTATATTTATTTATATATATATATATATATAACCTAAACATACGTATACACTTTACATCTAGAAGTGTGTGTTTGAATGTATGTAAGGCTCATCTACTAGTACAGGTCATATATAATAAACAGAACCGCCTTCTCCCATAGCATGAATTTCTTATACACGAACCATCCACTGTATACCCTTCCATTCTACTATCTTGCCACTCAGACCACTTTTCCTTGTACGCGCGTGCTTCGAGGCTCCAGTCTACCTGCTCCTGTATTATGTGCGCATATGTGTGTGTGTATGTGTTTTGTGTGCCTGTATGTGTCTGTTTGTATGTATGTATTTCAGTGAGTAAAATGTATTTTACAGAAGCCTGGATGTTAGTAAGAGAACACCCAACATCACCCCCATCCCCACTCCTATCTCTATCCCTTGCTTTGTGGTTCTGCCAGCATCCTAATTGCCCTACTCCAAAATCTCCGTCAAGAGGCACTCCACCGCCTCTTCAGTACATCCTTTACCCAAATCATTACTCTTGAATTTAGAACAGTTAATGCCACCTTAATAAACCTACGTAAGCTTTACATTTCACCCTTAACACACTATCATAAATTGAGTGAATAAATAAATAAATACTTTTTTATATCATCAGCTTTTAATTTTATAAAAATATTTTGTTAGAAAGAAATTATTTACTTTATTTTCTTATAATATAATTTTGATACCATTTGTTAATTTTGTTTGATTTTTATTATTATTGTTATTATTATTATTCGTCTGTGGTGGGGGACTAAAACCTATGCTATCCTAAACCCCAATGGGTCTACATTGCTACCCCAAGGGAAAATAACAACAAACCAGAACAAAAATCCAGACCCTGATCTAACCCATCTTAGAACCTTAAAGGGAAATAGCCTAAGCTTTTCCGACATCCTGTTCCGACCAAGAGTCCTGAATCCAATTTCCTCACAATCCAAACAATCTGTCATAACATGGATGGGTGTTTCTTCCTCTGCCTCACTAACTCTACAAAAGGGATCTCGCTTGAGCCCCATTACATAGACGTGTCTCCTTGACCGGAAGGATATTTAACTATGGCTTCATGAATATGGAATTAAATGAACGGAATATGTTTATTGGGATTAAATTTGTTGCTAAAATTAGGATTTTGAAGAAAATCAGTTGGTCGGAAATATGGAATCCCTGAACAGTATTTTTCTTAGATTTTATAGTGGCGGTTTTGGGAGTTGGTTAAAAAAACACAAAAAAACGTAGGTTGAGATGAGTTAGACTTACTGAATATGTTGAATATGGATATATTGTTTATGTTGATTGAGAATATTAAGCACTGCAAGGACTTTACTCTGGTGAGGGTATGGTAGCGTTAGAACAGAATGAGAGACTGACTCGCAGAGAGGTGATGTTGAAACGATGGTCGTTGATTGATGATGGTTGTTCGAATGAAGTTTAAATGAGATTGAATGAGCGTTAGGTGAGGTAGCCTTCTTAGGCGGACGCTTGGACTAACCATATTTTCTTTAACTTCTGATTCCATAGCCCAGGTATGCACCTTAGATTGCCCCTACTGAGAGTTACTATTAGGGAGACATGTTAAGTCCTATCACTTCTGTTTGAAACTTTTTTCGCTACTTTTTAAAGTGCCAATCGTTTCGATTATGCCAATTGTATTATTTTTAAAGAAAACTAAGTATTTAGAAAAAAATTGAAGTTCAAGAAATAAGTTATTTAGAACTTAGAAATAAGAATCGTAATTTGAGGAAGTGTGATCTGTGTATCCGATTTGTTCAATTAGATTTTTGTCTAGTTTATACGAACTGCCAACAGGCAAAAATCGCAGTAAGTTGTAACATAATTTTGTTGGGTGTCATCAGTAGATTGATACGAAATAAGAAACATAGTTCTACAATAGTTTTAAATGGACATAGTTTTGGTTAAACAATTCACTGGCATAAAAGCTTAAATGAAATAAATTTTACAACTTTCTTCAGAAGTTAATTGTGAAACGCTTATATGGAATGCTGCGATAATTAAATATTTTTCGGCCCAAATTTCATTAATTGTCAGTCAAAAATAGTTTGTAATTATTAATACAAGGGTATGTTTGCTATAAGTAATACAGTTGGTAGAGGAATCATAGAGAGTGGAGAACCTAACCAATGACAGTACTCCGAAAAACATCATTCACTTAATTTAATTCGCGAGCAAATCATAAGGCCATTAGCGCTTGAGATGTCTAGGATGACTGCCGGGGAATGTTTGATGGAAAAGAGTCGACGTTGTTGTGGAATTTCTTATATAGAATTGTGGGTATATTGGAAAGGAATATTGTGGTCATTATGCATGGTACGATTGGACACATAGTAGGGAATATTGACGATTGTTCGAAGGATTTTGGATTGAGACATTTGGGTTCTTAGGAGGTTGGAACGCTTGGCAATGTCCCATAGTTCGACACGTTTAAGTAGAGTGTTAAGGCATAAGTAGATTTAATAAGTCGAGATCAGTTGTCTCGACTTATTAAATTAGAATTCGTGGTGAGCTAATAATTCCACTTATTAGAATTACTGGTGAGCTAATAGCGTAGCTGTCAACGGTGTATAGTGAACTTCTCAGTGTTGGAGTTGATGTAGAGTTTGATGTTTACTCTTTAAACTAAAGTTGGGGAATGATCAGTTGGGTGTCTTTCGTTGAAGGAGACTGATTTTTTTGGAGACTAACCTCTTCAGAATAAAATTTGTGCCTGACCGTAAGCGCCTCAGGTGGTGAGATATTGAATGTAATGGTTGAAGCCCAATGCCAATACAGTGCAGTGGCCATGACAGAGAATGTAATGCGTTGTTAAAGTGCGCTTGGTATAAATGGCCTTGATGCGACTATTAATGAAACTATTGATTCGGCGTATTGACTGCTTATTAGTTTTCTTAGATTAGATTGACAGACGGGGAGGGCGAGCCTCATTCCACTGTGACCTGCATTAAATGGTCTATTGTGGATCCACTAAAATCATAGCACATCTTTCAGCTTCGCCCTCTTAATCAGGACTAGCCAAGCTAAAAATGACTCCGTCAGGAAGCTTGTTGCTACGGGATTGCTTGTCCCCAGTTGAAGGAACCTTGCCCTTATCAGACCGACACACTCACCGAGGATGTGTACCGGGGTTTCATTCTCGGTGCTGTAGAATCGGCATACCGCATTATTTGCAAGTTGTAGTTGATGTATTGGCTGCAAGTAGTAGTTGGTGGATGAGAATATGCAGCGGTGATAGTATAAGGAGGATTTCCAACGCCGCAGTCGAGGTGGGCCTCGCGACACCGTGGCAACCTAAGCGATTGGTTCTCTTACTCACTACATTGTGCAGTGGACTCTTAAGATTGAGAAAATCTAAAAACATCTGGTCTTTAAAGAGATCCGAGCTAATACCAGCTTTCTTTTTCTTGTTTTGATAAAAAAATGATATAATATCATTCATATTAATTCAATATTATTTAATTTCAGGTAAGTTATAAAACTCCCGTATCTGTGAAGTAATGAATCATCATTGTGGTGAGTAATTTATAATCAAAAATATTTCACACAATATTATTAAAATAAAAATAACAAATATTTAAACTAATAATTTATTATTAGTTTTATTGTGGGGAAATTGCAAATTCAAATAATAATATTTTGACTTATTGCGGTTTACACTTTATAAAATTTGTGTATAATTACTTTGAAGTAAAAAGCTGTCAAGAAGAAGAAGTATTGTTTTGTAAGTTCATTTCTCTTTCATTTTGTTATACTCTCACACCAGCACACTTTAAATTGAATTACTTTTGAATCAAGGGCATTTATTTTAATTAAGGAGTCAGCATTTCTCTTGTAAATACATTTTAAGGAATTGTCTAAAACTAATTACTTAAAGGCTGTGTGGGAACTAAGTGTGTAAAACGGGATCTGAAAGAGAAAAGAAAACTGAGTTTATCCATTTTGTGATGAGGGAATAAAAGTTTTTTGGAAGAAACAGTTTAATAGAAAAATTCTAATTATATTTGGTTGTTTATTATTTTAGTTTATATTCAATAAAAGAAATTATTAAAAATGAAACAAGCTAAACTTTTGAAAACTTAAATAATTTTTCTGAAATATCTGGTATGAAAGACGTATTATATATGAAAGCATTATAATTATCTGAAAGTATCTCCCAGCTTTAAGCTTGCTAAACAAAATCAGCACCGATACAAAAATGTATATGCTGTAATATACGAGAGTCATTCAATAAGTAACGAGACAAATCGTTGTATCTCAAAAACGATTTATTCAATCAATACAAAACTTTGACTACTTTTCAACATAGACCCCTGCATTATTTATACACTTGCCCCATTGTTCTTTTAATTTGTGTAAGCCTATGGCATAACATTCTTTGGGTTGATCTCGAAGCCAGTTTTACACCTGATTTTTTTTTTAACTTCTTCATTGGATTGAAAATGTTTCCCACATAGAGCCTCTTTAAGGGATCCCAACAAATGGAAGTCTGATAGGGCGAGGTCAGGGCTGGAGGGGGGATGTAGAAGAATCTCCCACCACACTTTGATTGATTTAAAACCTGGTTTCTTTGTGGGCGTCCGTAAGTTGTCTTGGAACCCATTTCGCACAAGTTTTCTTGTACTGTAGCTTATTCTGAATAATGTTATGGACAGTTCCAACATTCGCATGCACTTCTTCAGCTATCAGTTCAACAGTAATATGTCTGCTATCCTGAATTTACGCGTTAACGAGAGATTCGAGGGAGGAAGTTGTAACTTCAACCGGTCGTCCACTTTGTTGCTCGTCAGAGACACTTACACGACCACTGCTAAACTGTTCTATCCATTTGTAAATGGACGAACGGTTCAAACAATTATTCCCGTACACATTCAACATTCTTTCGTGGATTTCACTACCTTTGATACCCTCTGCAACTAAAAATCCAATCACTGTGCGTTGTTCTTCCAAAGTGCAATGCTTGAGCGGACTCACCATTGTTAACATTTGAGGTTATGCTTACCAAATACTCTCGAACAGGTGATGAGAACCTAAGTACAAGGATGCCAACTTGTACGCATTTGAAACTTTTTTTATTGATTAAACAAACCATTTCTGAGCTCTCGTTACTTATTTAATGACCCTCGTAAATACTTGTCAGATTAGCACATGTAGCAGGTTATTTGTTTAAACATATTGCAGCCTAGAAGACAGCGCCTAAATCAAGTCCCTAACATTAACATCAATAGAATAGAATAGAATAGAATAGAAAGCTTTATTACATATTTTACAAAAAGAGAAAATAGAAATACAAACAATAAACTGATAGCTATTGATAGGCATGGTTGTATACCGTCAGCCTAGAGTTCATCTTACAAACTAGTAAAAAAATAACTTACTCACTAAAGTAAGACAAAGAAAAAGTAAATCAAATCCTGTGGTAAAGAGAGAGGATATATACATAATATTTTGAATTAAAAAACAAAAGAAAAAACAAAATTCTAAGTATTGTATTCACTTATAAGGAACATCCTGTACTTATAAGCCGAAACATGAAAGCAAAACAAATTTGTCCAATTTCCACCATTTAAGACAATAATTTCTGCCTGGCTTAGTGCCTTCTTCCCCAGCCACCTAATTCTATATTCCTGTAAAACAGGGCATTTCCCTAAATAATGGCACATGTCCTCACGTTCTCCTAAGTTACAGAGGGTACATAACCACCGTTCCTCCGAACGCATTACATTATAATTTAAATTAACTAACTGCCCTCTTAACTTGAAAATGACCTTCATAAGACCGAAATTGTTAGCATCGGATATGTAGTGACCCTCTCCAAGATCAGTAACCAGATGTTTATATAAGGAATGGAAGCTCGAAGATTGCGCTTTTAATATCATATGTTCCTTAAATTTACTTTTAAAACTGGCCACCACAGTTTCTGGATTAACACCTACATAATCCAAGCTAATGTTTAGGTTACCAAATAACTCTAAGTTTTCTTTGTGCCAATATATTCTATTCTTTATAACTTCCTCAGCTAATGCTTTGGGCCCTTCTGGCAAGGCTAAAACTTTCTTTATGTAATTCAAATGCAAATTTAACGTGTAACAAAAAATCGGATAAAAATTTGATTCCAGATATAAAATGTAATGAGGCACATTTACTGGCAGGCAAAACAACTTTCTAACAAAAAATAAATTTAACTTTTCTGTTTCTGTAAATCTGAGAAAGCCTCAGCATAGCACATGATAGTTCTTACCGCAGCATTAAATACATTTATTTTTTTTTTGATATTGGAATGTTTGTTTTTTTCATCAAATTAGAATATGTAATATTTAATGCGAATTTCGCATTTTCCAATTTAGCTGAAAAATGTTTTTTTAAAATTTAGAAGAGGTGTAAGACCGAATCCTAAATAGTTATAATAATTAACTGTTTGTAAAGCGTGCGTTCCCATTTTCCATTTTTCATTCCTGGCTAGCTTTCCTCCATTTCGAAACACCATCACTTTTGTTTTTTCTAAATTTACGGTTAAATTCCACATTTCACAGTACCGAACAACTTCGTCGATCATTAACTGAAGGGTTTTCGGATCTGGAGCTAATAAAACCATATCATCTGCATACATTAGATAACGAACGGATGTTCGTTGCCGTCCGTTCGTTGCCATTAACATCAATAAAAATAATTTAAATCTAATGCCACAGATTCCCTAGAAATGTCTAAATTCAATTTCTCCGGGGAAATGTGTCAAATATAAGTATTAAGATTATACATCTTTATATCTGAGAAATTAGATTTTAAAGAAATCATTGTAGATGTGTTCAAAAAAAAATCGCGACGAATTGATGGGGGGTGGGGAATAAAGTATTCAGTATAATTGGAATTGCTCTTGATGGATTTTGACTAGAAACCCTATTAACAAATACGGTGGTGGCTGGCAATTGCATAAATTGCAATTAAACGCGGTGTGAAACACAACTTTTCCTTACTGTAAGCCACATAGTTTTATAATTTTTAAATATTCTTCAAACATAATTTTCACTAAATGTTTATTGGTCTTTAATTTTATATCAATGCATAATCTTCCCCCATGTATTCATAGTTAGTATATCAAATTTAATGAAATCCGCCGATGTTTTTTATGAAGAATATCGCAAGCAACTGATAAACTGATAAAAACTGTTCAGTAATAATGCACTTCCTGTCAATCGATTTTCTACAAATGCCAAATTTTGGCAACATTTTGAATGAATATTCCTCGGAGAATCGTTTCAATAAAAGCTCTTTACATGGTGCAGTTGGCAGACAATGCTTTTAAAGAAAATTCGTTGCTGCAGGCGTTTTGCAGAAAATTGCAAAAAACTAAAAAAAAAAAATCGATTTAGTTTATTGTGATAATTCCGGTTGAGGATGATAGGTCTTTAGATGATAACGTTAAATCATGGTGATACCGGAAACGGATTTCAAGTTTGATTTTTCATTTTAGCGCACACCACTTTTTTTCAGACTCAAGGGGGTCCTCAAAACGTGTATTTCCGGTGAAAACTCAATTTTGACATTTTTGACACGAATGCAATATTTTCCACTTACAGAAGTAAGAGAAACTAGAAATAACAACTTTACCACAAACTGGGAATTTTTATTCAAAGCAAAATTGCCCTACAAAAATATGGTAGTTTTGGGTGTTGTTTATTGGTTTTCTGCGCATAGGCGGTAATAATTGTATGGGATTACAATGGTAATCCAGAAGACAATGCCTGATCAAACCAGAATAATTCTTAAAAATCTATCTTCAGTACTAATCTTACCCCCTAAATCAGATTCCTGGGATTTTATTTTTTTCAAATAAAAGGGATAGATTTATATTAGTAATAAATATATATATATATATATTTATATACAAGCATACCCATAAGTAGTACTATACATAGATGCATACATTCTCTAGAAACTTGTTTTTCACACTCAAATCTCAAATTTATCACAATTGCAATAATTCTTCTTAAATCAGTAAAAGAAATGGACAGTTAAAATATCCAAACCTAAGCTCCAAACAGATCGATAATCTGAATTGTAAGTTTGTGACGACAATAGAAGCGTTCGAGTTATTAACAAATCTCACTAAATCTTTAACTTTTGCTTTTTAAAAAATATTGTACGTGATAATGCATAAATTTTAATTTATTAATTAACGCCGGCCCGGTCTATGGAGACAGCTTATTGGTCAGACAGCCTGAAGGGGCGATTCCACCTCTTTAACTCCCTCATATTTTCCCCGATCAATCTTCCACTCTAATCTGCGCAAAAGCTTGGTGAACCACAGGATAAATAAAAGTTACGGTTCGTTCCATTTGAATGGTGTGTCCATTTTGAAATAACCATATATCTTTTTCAGTTCACTGTAAGAAAGGCAATGAAGGTGAATTGTTGGTGAAAATCATGGCCACAGATGAAAATTTTGCAGGGAAATATATCCGAATGAGCTTTGTTTTTTTTTGTCATCATTGGTCATCAGAGTAATTGGGTAATTAAAAATATTGAACCAATAATTTTTTTTTTAAGATGTAATTCATTTTATTTGAACGAAATGAGGGAAACCTATTTTCTCTTCATTACGTCTTGGCTTAATCGATTACCAGAAATCTGATTGTTGCAACGAAGTTTCGACAAATATGAATAACTTTCCCGATGTTTACTTTATCGGATGGGCTAAACCATAGCAGTTTCTACATCATTTCTAAATGTTGTTTTTTTTTTTAAAAGTTTAAGAGTAAGAAACGAAAGAACTGTCTTCTTGATATCTGATTTCTACTTACACACTTTCATTTATACTAGCTATGGTTTACTACCTTACAAACAAAGATGAAACCAAAAGAGTGTGTCCCATCCATTCTCTAAATCCAAGGGATTTCATGGAAAAAGTGTGGTAGAAAGAAGTTGAAGATTACAGATGTTCTGTGCATTTTTAACATTTTGCTCGCTGTTGCGGAATATGAATACAGTGCTGGCAATATACTGAGATAGTTGGTGGTAACGTACGCTGAATGATTATTCACACCGAATGGAGATCGTATAGAAATAGGAGCAAGAACATTAAAAGAGTAGAGTTCCAGTTCAAATACTTCGGGTAACCAGTGGAAAAGGATGGATCCTCTTATCTGGAAGAAGAGCGGCAAATGAGGGTTGGAAAATAAGTAATAGGTTCAATTAACCCAATGCTTTGTTGCGGAAACTTATTGTCCGCAACGAAGAGGCAGATCTTTATGACAATCTTCAAGAATATTTTATTATACGTTATAGAAACGTGGTTAGTATAATGGGTATGATGAAGGAGAGAAATGGATTGGTTTGAATGAACAAACTAGATATGGTGAACTAGGTATGGTGAAACTAGATATGGTATAATGTTAAAAGTGACACTGACTGGCTGAACTTTACACTAAATGGTAGAGTATGGTAGAGTGGTAAAGGGTAAGATAAATGACACGTTGTGACTGGTGAGTGAATACTTATGTATATCCATCTCCCGTCGCTGTATTTATGCAGTTTCTGCCACTCTAGTCCGAGAGAGTGGTCCTGTCATTTTGTCTCTCTTTCTCTGCTATGGATCCTCTCTTTGGATCCTATTACATTAGTGAACAAAAGACAGCATAAGAGACTGCTGGCAATAGAGATGGACTTTAGGAGGAGATCTGCAGACTGCTCGAGGAGCAAGAAAAGTAGAAATATCGTCATTAGGAGAAAAATGAGAGTGGAGAGAAACATTCTACAGGTTAATTGAGGCTTACTTACATGTCATGGACTTGTAATGAGAGTGGGTCTAGAAAGATGATTAAAGTCGTGATGATGGATAGCGAGTTGGGTAGTCGAAGAAAGAGAAGAGAAAATGGCAAGATGTGGCTGGAAATCCTAAAAAAAAAGAAAGAAAAAAAAGTGCATTTTGGAGCTGACCAGTAATTCTCACTTCTCATTCCTGACCTAGTCTCGGATATTCATCTAGCTCGAGAGAGTTTTGGTAAAATTGGGTAATATGTTGACTTCCACAATTTAAAGCTCCATCAAAAATATCACTGCATTTCATTAGTTGCAGTTCCTAATAGTCACAGTTTTACTACATTAGTTTTAAATTAGGAAAACCTTCATTTCTATACTGTTCTACAAGTAACTTTGAATATAAACAAATACGGGAAAGCCATAACCGAAGCGAAAAATAAACCGGCTAAGAACGGCAAAGTCGCACATATTGACAAGTATACCATTGACCTGTCAAATAGAATCAGTGTAGTTAGCAAGAAAAATAGAAAATATATGCCAGTGAAAGTTTGGTGTACTTTTTTTTTGTGTGCGTTTGTTATTTGTGTCAGGTGTGCGCATCATCGAGAGAGGTGTCGTTTTATTATTAACTGTAAACACATTTTCTACATTATAACAAAAGCCATTCAAATTGGATTCAAATGTTTTTTACAACATTGAATATGAAAGTACAATATTATCGTAAATTATTTTTTATAGTTTTAATTCCTTTGATGGTAAATACGTGTAATCGTTGAAGCAGGATATGATGAATTGATGAAATGAGATCACATGAACGATTTACTTAGTAAGGAGGAAAGAGTTAATATAGGGTAGAGTGACTGAATGGAGAGTGGTGATGTCGGTAGCGTGGTGTAGAGTTGGCTGATGTGAAGTAGTGATATGACGTATTAGAACTCTAATGCTGGTTCTAACATTTATAGGAATCATAGTTTCCAGAGGTTCTAGCTTAGCGAACTTTTAAAAGTTGAGTATTGAGTTTCTAGTCGTCAAAGTTGATCTGGCGACTGAATGTTTATCCCATAAAGTTTATTTGACGGACCTTTAGATAGTCGACCTTTTATTCAATTTTTCGTACAGATAGAGGTAGCTTCAACATGGTAGATTTGCTGCCGACGTTGAAACTAATTCACCAACACATTGGAGTCGGCGGGACAGGAGAGGTAATGCGTAGTTGACGTGCGCTTGGATGCCCAATTGTGGCACTTGGATGGGGTTGCTAATAGAAGTCCAGCTTTTGTATGGCTTGTTTGATGGTTCCCATTACTTTCTGACACCAACAATGAAAAAATCCCCCCAAAAAAAAATAATAATAATAATAATTAAATAAAATCACTGAACTCAGTTGTAGCCTTATACTTTGTGAATGATAATCACATTATATTTTTATTCACTTCACTTCAATTATATTCTTGTTACCCTAATTAAAAGTAAAGTTCAATTGTAAGTTAGAATATAGTTTACAATATAGAGGAATATTTCATAGCCATATGTAAACTCCGTAGCTACAGGCTTTCAGACGTGGATGACCTCACAGCACTCATCCTTGATGGAGCTTTGAGTAGCGGGGTCCGATCACGGACCTCTCTCAGGCATCTGGTTGGATTCCTCACTGGGCATTGTGGCTTAAGGAGACATCTCTATACAATGGGACTCATGCCTGACCCCTTTTGTAGAGTTTGTGAGAGACGGAGGAGGAAACACCCATGCATCTGATGACGGATTGTTTGGGCTGTGAGGAGATTAGGTTTAGGACCTTCGGCCGGAATAGGATATCCGGTAGAGGATTTTAAGCTGTGTCCTTTTAAGGTTTTGGTCCGATTTTTCGGTCTGTGTTGAAACTTAGATGGTTAAAACCTGGGCCTGGATTTTTTTTCTAGTCCCAGTGGTTGTTATTCTTTAGGTGTAGCTATATGGGCCCTGGGAGGCTTTGGATAGTGTAGGGTTTGCCCTCTCCTTCTGTAAATAATAATAATAATAATAATAATAATAATAATAATAATAATAAACTTCGTAGCTAACTTTGGATAATCTGCAGCATACAAATCCCAACAAATGTAAATCAAACCAGAAATTATTTTAAAAATCTTAACATATATAGTTTAAAAATTATGGTTAAATTTATATAAACTTAATGAGTTTTTATGTAAATATATAATAATGAATTTTTTGTTTTGTTTTTGTTTTTTATAAACTGAAAAGAAAATATAAGTGAAGATCATACATTTTTTCCTTTCTTGTTGGCCTGGAAACATTTTTGTTTCAGTTAATTTTCATTAACGAGACAAATTTATGTCTCACCTACATTTTCACAAAATTAAAATTTATATTTCAACCGTATTATGATTACAAAGAAAAAAAAAATACAAAAAAAAATAGAGTGAAGAATGAACTTTTTTTTATAATCTTTTTTTTTTTTTTTTTTTTTTTTTATATATATACCAAAGTTTCAAGATCTTTTTACTTAAAAAAAAAAACAAAGAAAAGAAACCTTTCTTTAATTACTTGTTTGTCCAAAAACTTATGGCTCTAAAAAAGCTATTTTTATGCGCAAAAAATTAATAAATTTATTAATGTCTTTCTTGTAATTCCCCCAAGAATGGTCTCTTCTTTCACAGCAGTCAACTGAATATTTGTTCCGCCGTTTACTTTAGTAGTCTTTTCTTTTTTTTTTAGTGATGCCATTTCTGTAATACAAGTTCAATAAAAAAACATACGGATTTTCCCCTAATGCAATTTTTCAAAATCATGTGATGAATCAGAGCTATTTTCCGTGGTAGTCTGCTACATTTTGTGGTCATCGACCAGTTTCGGGCGTTCGCCCATCTTCAGGATGCATTTTTCAGACAGTGTGACAACACAGACTTGCACAGAGCAAATTCAGAGTGTGCACAGAATGCACAAAACGCATCCTGAAGATGGGCGAACGCCCGAAATCGGTCGATGATCGCAAAATGAAGCAGGCTAGTCTCTGATGCTTTCCAGCTCTGCGGAACCAGCCCACCACAACAATCATGTGACGAACTTCACTCATATTCGCAATTCATGTTTTTAATGGTGAAAATCTAGTGTGAAACAGTCACAAAACTTTCACTTACTCCAGTTTTTAAATTTGTAATTGACAAATTTTATAGTTAGTGCACCAAATTTAATGAAATTCGTTGGAATTCGTCGAAAACTGAAAAAAAAAAAAAAACTGTTAAATAAAAACGCACTTCCGGTTTACTAATTTCCTTGAATTTTTGTCATCT
>JAAEAF010009386.1:0-46838 GCA_011037195.1 Triatoma infestans
AGTAGGTGCTTCCGCCCCCGTCCACGACACCTAATTTGGTAGTTGGACGTTAAGCCCGCCTGAAAAAATAGGCATTACTACTACTACTACTCACACCAACTTTCTATTAATGCGAAGTTTACAAAATCTGAAATTGACAAATTTTATAGTTAATATGCCAAACTTAATGAAATTAATCGATATTTTTATAGAGGAAAATCGCGAAAACTAAAAAAAAAAACTGTTCAGTAAAAAACGCACTTCCGGTTTACTCATTTTCTGGAAACACGGCATTTTGGCAATCTATTTATTTCTAATTAATTTTGTTTAGTTGGTTTAGATAGGTATAACCAACTAATAAGATAGCATTGTAGAGAAAAACATAACCCTTTATGTTTTCCAACCGTTGGAGCCGTTTTTAGAGAAAATAGCAAGAAAAAACAAAAACTGAAAAATACTTTTCAGTAAAAATGTACTTTTGGTCATCCGATTTTCTTCAAACTCGGAATTTCAGCAATATATTTCTTAATTCTAATTAATATTATTTTTGTATGATAGAATTGTGTAATAAACTGAAATAGTACTTAAGAAGAAAACCTAATTCCACCCCTTTCCCCGAAAAGTAAATGAATTTTCAAATTAAAATTGTAGCTATTTGTATGTGTAGTTGATATATCAAGATTAAAGAAAATCGTTTGAGTCATTTTTGAGAAAAAGAGCAGGCAGTTAAAAAAAAAAAAAAAAAAATTAATAAAGTGGAATCTACTTCCGGTTTCTGAATTTTGACAGACAACTTACTGTCGGATCCCATCGTGATAACCTAAACGCAATATCAAATTTAAACTTTCTACGATGTTTACGTTTTTGTGCTATGATGTTTTCACTTACACCATTTTGGACTCAAGGGACCTCAAAACGTGTATTTCCGGTGAAAATACGATATCTAAAATTTGACACGATCACTATACTTCTACTCTTACTAAGGAGGAAGAGAAAGTAATATCCTTGTTTATAATTTGTATTACAGTAAGTGTCTGAGTGTTTCACACCAGATTTATTTTCCTCGACGATGGGACCTTTTGCTGAAATCACCATAACTCATCATCGTTTGAAAACCGTAAACTAGAGTTCAACTAAATAATGTCAAAAGAAAATGTTTTTTTCTGGAAAGATGAATATAAAAGCCATTTCAACTAATATGATTGGTTCATTAAAGAGTTCTAACATCAACATCTTGTTCATACTTTAGAGAATAAAAATTTTCAGATTAATTTTATGAATTTATTAATAACAATTTCATATTTGACATTTTTAAATTTTATATGATTATACAATAAATATTTAGTTTTATTTCAATGTATGTCCATTATAGGCTCATTATATGAAATGTATGTCATTATAGGCTCTTGCAAAACTTTCACTGCTACGAGCATAACTTTAGATAATTTTAGTAATTTTCTATTTTTTTCCCAAATTAAAGGTGAAAGAATACTTATGGAATAAGATAAATGGTGAGAAAATTTCGTTTATAACTAGATACATTTTACAATCTAGAAAAATTTGTTTGTTTCTGAATAAGTTTTTTTGTTCAGATATTTTCGAACGAAAGAATTAAAGAGTTTCTTTATTATATATTAAAAATAATAAAAAAGAAAAGTAAAGCGGCATCATATAGATGGTGTAAATGTTTGAAATTTATGGCCGACAATCGTGGGATTTTTGGCTTGGAAATGCACCAGACCATTACACTAAATTGCACTATAAAACATTACCAGAAACATTGCAGTGAGAGTGTTTAGAAAACGGTAGATTGAATGGAATTGGTTGATGATACATTCTATAGATTGTATGGAAAAACGACATTCCAAATGATCTATTGTTTTGATATAATGTATTTTTATAGTACTCAGTAATTTTAAATTAATTAAATAGTTTCAAATTGTTCTCTGTAAGATGAAGTGAATATGAGATGACAGACCAAATGGTCTCACAGCGATTTTTAGGCCGACTACCTGTCCAAGAAATTGTCAATTTGGATTTAAGAAAACTTGATATATTTTTTTTCCCACCCTTGACGACCCTAATAGGTCATATGGTGGAACCCAAAATCCCTTCCTTCCAACAACTCTTATCATTCCAATCACCTTCAAGGAGCCCCGTGCCGCCATTCCTTCCTGGACGTTCTCCATCCAACTCTTGTTGAGCCTTCTTCGCTTCCTTCGTCCACTTGGCTTGTATTCTAACATTTTCCTCGGCCATCGCTCATTACCCATTACTCTTTACATGACCCGTGCAAGAGCAATCTTCTTGTTTCAATTGAAAACAATAGATTTTTTTCCCTGCATGTACGCGATCCCTTATTTGGACATTCGCAATTCGCTGCAAACGCAAAACACCGCAACTTCTCCTCAAAAAAATCCATTTCTAGTGCTAAGAGTTTCCGAGCCATTTTCTTTTTTATTGTCCCAAGTTTCGCAGGCATAAAAGGTTATATCTAAAAGTAAAGAGCTATCAATCATTCTTTTAATAGACAGGCTAACATTTTTATTTCGTAGTACCGAGTCCAATATGCCTAGTACTAATTTTTATTTATTTATTTACCTATGATTTTATGACATAAAATCTTTCAACTGGCACTAATTGCTTATGTTACTGTAATTCCAGAGCATAGGTGAATTATAGTATTTAGTATTGGGATTTGTATTAGGTTGAAAGCGAGAATTCCTTTTGGGGACCAGGTTATTCCGATTTCTAGGTTAGGAATAATCTTCTGTAGAAGAATGCTCTGAGCACGGAAATACAGAAGAATACTTCTGAGATAAGAAATAGGATTATTCCTAGATTTAGTCCGTTTATTACAGCAAAGGTGTACTTCTCCCGTACGTATGTACATCTTCCACGGATTTCTTGCGGCTCCAGGTGGATATTCACTGACGAGTCAAAAAGTAAAGAAGATAGAACGATGTACTTTTTGAGATTATATGAAATGAAATATATCCAGTATCGGCTTTAAGAACTTCTTCAAGCGCCAAATTAATGGCAAGGAAAGAAGCCACCAACCATGCAATGAAGAATGCAGCAAAAACGGATTGTGTTTTTAAATGTTAATAGTTAGACTTTGACATATGTTCGAACAATTCTAATACGATTTCAGAAATATTGGAAACTAAGCGTAATTCAAGGCCAAACTGGAAAGGGCTTCCGAATCATTTTCTTTTTTATTGTCCAAGTTTCGCAGCGTAAAGGACTGTACTCAAAAGGAATGAGCTATACATCTTTCTTTTAGTGGACAGGCTAAGATTTTTATTCCATAGTACCGAGTTCAATAAGCCTTGATGCATTTCTTCCTTGATTTATTTTCATCTGGATGTTCTTGTCAGAAGTACCTTCTTTAGAAATTAACACCCCGAGATACTTACACTCTGAACTGCGTACTAAATTCCAGTCCTCTTTAATAGAAAGGACGTCCACCCCACTGTTGAAGGTCATGTATTTTGTTTTGACTCTGTTGACTTCTAGATTCCAAGCCGAATAAGTTTCCTCCAATTTACGCATCATTTAACTGAGATTTTCTGAATCTGATGCGATCACAATTTGGTCATCCGTGAACTGTAGGTTGTACAGGCAACTATCTTCATTTATTTTTATCCCCATTCCATGGTACTTCCTCTTCCAGTCTCTTAATGCCTGATCAATGAAGATATTAAAAAGAAGAAGAGAAAGGCAAAATCCTTGTTTCCCAGATTTTTTTGTAATGGGGTTGAAAACTTGATATGAAAGTCATAAAAGAGCTATAAGAAAACTTAGAATAACTTATTTACTTCCTGATAAAAAAAAATAATCAAAAAAGTGATTGCCCTTTAGTCCTGCTTCACTAATTTCTTCTCAGACATCAGTGGCTAAGAATATGTACCTGGATGCTGAGTTTTTTCACATATACATAGCATATATGGCATTATTAGTGTTCTCTTACTAAAGTTAGAGATATAGTATTGCTATTGTGTCGAATTTTCGATATTCATTTTCCACTAGTAATATAAGTTTTGAAACCTCCCGAATCAGAAAAAGTGGTTTTTTGAAAATGGTGTGTTTTGTGTGTGTGTGAACAACATAACTCAGAAAGAAAAAATCTTAGAAAGTTCCATTATCAAAAAATATACCCGCTAAAATAAGTAGAAGAACTTATTCTCTTGAACATAAAATACCTCCTGGTTGGGCGGAATTTCATGTATTTATTATATCAGCGTTGTTTTTTTGTATCGGCCATTGAAGATAAATATATGAAAGATATATGATTATTATTATTTTTTATTTGCAATAATTCAGCCACAATCAGATGCATCAGAGATTTCTGCATTTTAATACTATCACTGCCATTTAGAAAGGAATTTATATCAAGTCAGCTTTATTAGAACAGAACACATATTTGTGGATCTGTAGAAAAGTGAACTGTACATTAATTTTCAACTTTACCAAGCCAGAACGTTTCCAACTTCCCTGGAATGCCAACTAACGGAACACTTTTAGTTGCAATGACATCCTCCCTATAGAATGCTATTCGAGAGTGACTTTTTATTTAATTCGTTTTTTTTTTTTCCATTCTGCCAGGGTGTAACTAATTTAACTGTTCTTTAAGAGATATTTTTTTTAGCTTCCTATTGCAATTCAGCAACATTGATGAACATTTCTTCAATATTATTTCAAAGAAACCTATTTTTAAAAGATTTTACATATTTCACGAGTTTTATGATGTATTTATCGAAAAATTTGTATTGTTATAGAAGAAATTATAAACTTAATCATAACGTGACTTACATAATTCCTCATTAGAATTAGTTGTCTAATAAGAGTCACTAGAATTAGTTCATCGAAAACTAAAAAAAAATGTGAAGTAAAAGCGCACTTCCGGTTTAATAATTTTCCTGAAACTCAGAATTTTGGCCATCTATTTATTTCTAATTCATTTTGTTTGGCGGTAGAATTGTATTAATCAATTGTGATAGCATTGTAGAGGAAAAATTACCGCACCCCTTCCCCAAAAGTGCCCTTAAATGAATTTTTCCAGAGAAATGTTTTAAATAAAAGTTGTAGCTCTTTATAATTTGTGGCAAAAAAGTTCAAAAACCATTTAGTAAAGTGGTACTTCCGGTAGAGGAATTTCGACCGCTGACCTACTGTCTGATCCCATGGTGATACCTAAACGGAGTATCAAGTTTGAACTTTCTGCGATTTTTCGTTTTTGAGCTATGGTGTTCACACACATATATATAAATATATAGACCATTTTCTAGAAACCACTTTTTGGGACTCAGGGGACCTCAAAAAGTCCCCTGGTGAAAACTGGATATCGGAAATTTGACACGATAACAATACTTCCTCCTACTAGGGAGTAAGAGAAAATAAAAATACGGATCTTTTAATTTTCGCTAATCACTAAAAATGATTTCAGATTTCGAAATCGATTTTTCATTGTAAATTGGTCTATGTATTTGTTTGAAAAATAACAAAAAAAAGCTGCAAGTAGGCAAAAATTCGATCATTCTCAAACTCTCGAAAAGATTTTGATCGAACTCATTTAGCAAGAAATGCCAATTAATCGTTAGTTTCAATATTTTTCACAAACAATACCAACAATTTTCTTTTGTCTAAAATTGTTTATTTTGAGGATATTCTCGGTGTACTTCTTGTGATTTGGTCCTCTCTCCTGCATATAGTGTACTACATCTCCTAATTATTATTATTATTATTTTGTTTATTTTTGAACTACTAGTATTTTATTTGGAGATTGAGAACAGATTTAAAGAAAGTAGTAAGAATGTTTCATTTTTAGTTTTTGTTTTTTGTTTTTTAATTAGCATCAACAGAGGCAACAGATGTCATAAGATGATGGATGCCTTCCACTTTCAAGATTAATCATAATCTTACATATCGGTGAAAGCCAGACACTTAGTTTGTAACTAAAAAGATAACGGTATCCACTGGCCTTTAAGTCTTGAAATCATTTAAATTGAGCTTATAAGAAGAAATTTTAAATGGTGCTTCTATTCCTATTAAAAGGTAGTTTAATTTGAATCAACATTATAGAAAATACAATCTGATGTAATTTAGTCGGACTGGTCATAAAAAGTAATTGTATACCTGAGCGGGCCTTACGTGGATCGCTCGTGTCAAAACTAAGGTACAAATTTAATATTAAACTAACTGACAGACCCCAATACTCCTTTAAATCAATATTTTCAGAAAAATATTTCAAATAAAAGAGATACGTTTTTATCTGTATAATAAGTATTCCACATTCGTAAAGAAAATCGTAGTAACAGTTTTCGAGAAAATTTTAAAAAGCTCCAAAATCTAAACTGTAAAATCACAATTCTGGTAAATCGAGTTTCTTTAAAATTTAGAATTCTACCCATGCATCTAATGCGTACTAAAATTATATAAGTGGTAAAACCATAATATCATATTCAATTGGTATATATATTATCTAATGTTCAATGCAATTCAAGCAATTTTTTTCTCGCCAAAATGCTTTCCATTGATATAGGTAGGTATAAAAAGTGAATGACGGATATGAAGTGGCTCTTCGTGTGATTCTATCAATAAATATGTTCAAAGAGCCCAGAAGCCGAGTAGAGAAAGTTTCTTTCTCTGAAGAAAATTGCAGAGGCATAAATTTATTTCTCAGATTTTCCCCCTTTCTGATTCCGCCCCTGCAAAGGAGCTTATATAATAATGTAGATTGAAAAAGTTAGCAGAGACTCAGCGCTAACTTAATGATCTCGCTAAGAGCGTCATCATTATGCATTTAAAACGTTTAATTTCTATCAATATAAATAATAGTTACGTTTGGCCGTTTTTAGTAAATCAAGCAAAATGTTAAGTTGGCTGGGGCCAAAAAAAAAAAAATTCACTTTTTTAAGTTTAGTCTATTGACGTTTCGGAAACCTTTGTGTTTTTTTTTCTCAGGATGAAAAAACAAAAATGAAAAAACAAACACAAAGAAAGAAACAAACATTACAAATATGTAGTTAGACACAATAGAGAGTTAAACAACAAAAGCATTATAGGGTAGAAGAATACACGAAATTTCACACAAATATATATATAAAAATCACACTGCATTATATAGTTATATTTTGACAAATATCTTTCAAACCGGAAATTTGTACACAATTTAAATGACTTAAATATTATAAGCATCGCTGGGAAATTCTGAATTAAAAAAGACACTTGAAGAAAGCGTGACCTTCCACTTCCCCTATAACCCCCTTAATATGAAATGGCTCTTTAAAGGAAAGCCTAAAGTCACCCGAAAACCCAAAAACCATCTAGTACATTTTTCAGACTGGCTTAACGTCCAGAACTACCAAATTAGGTCATGGACGGCGGCGTAAGCACCCTACTTTACTATTAACATTTTTGAAATCAATATAAAATTTAGCACTTATACGCGGGACTCGATCTGGGAACCTCCCACTTACAAGTCCATGCTCATAACCACTACACCAACACCAAAATCATCTAAAATAAATTTGCCAATAAAACTAGTAGCTATTTATATGTGTAGTTGGGGTAGCAAAGAAATAATTGAAGTAGTTTTCAGGAAAATCGCTGAAAAAAATTCATTCAGTAGAATGGTACTTTCGGTTGCTAGATTTTGTTAAAAAAACTTATCCACCTGGTAGAATTTAAACGGAATATAAAGTCTGAAGTTTCTGTGATTTTCCGTTTGTTTGATATGCTGATCGTACACGCAGTCAAACACACCCACTCATAGAGAGAGACCAATTTCTAAAAACCATTATTTCGGACTTAGGAGTCTTCAAAACTTATACTTCTGGTGAAAACTCGAAAATTAAGTAAATTTTATATGATCACGATAATTCCCTTTAATAGAAGTAGAGAAAAGTAAAAAGCTAAATGAAGATCTCTCAATAGAAATATCTGTATTATTTGTATCAACATTCACTCTACACAGGATCCTATCTCTCTCTCACACACAGATACAATCACTCTCTTTCTATCAACATTAAGGCATTAAAGAAATCTATTTATTGAAGTCTGATATCTTTAAGACAATAAGACATTCCCAAGTCTTTAGTAAAACATTAAAACATATAATACACGAAGCCAGTAAAGTATGTAACCAAATGACAAGATATATCTTTCTACAGAGAAAAGTAGATATTTATGATAACTGGATATTATATATTTGTCTACAATGTAAAATAATACATTAATAATGACAGATAAACAACCTTTCTCTTCCGTAAACAATATAGGAAGTAGATATTATATTCACATACAGCTATATCATTTATCACGTTCACTTAAGAATCTCAACATAACTAAAATTCCTTCTGGATAACATTAATGTCTCTTATATGGTAATCATTCTATTTTTATTGAAAATTGTCTTTTTAATTTAACTAAATTATCTAGCAGTACAGTAAAATTTTCTAATGTACAGCTAAAGTTTTAAGGCAGCTGTGAGAATAAAAGATTAGGTTTAGGGATAAGTTAGATTAAGAAAAAATTAAATTTAAGACATTATAAATAGGGAATTAGATTTAAGAAAAAGAATAATTTAAAGCTGGCAGAAGACAAAAAGTAAAGAAGAAGCGGGAGATCAAGAAAAGAAGAAGAGAGTAAAAGGCGAAGGTTAAAGAAGGTAGCAGTAAGGAGGTTACACAGAGAGTAACAGTTATGGATAGGTTTAATACCCTAAATCAAGTTGGAAAAAATAAGGCTACGCAAAAGCGGATCGGAGCTTCTGTTTCCACGGAACTGAAATTATTCCAGATAGTAAATATTTGGGAAGAAGGAAACAAGAAGTGAAGCGTTATTTTAAACCACAGGTAAGACTGTATGTGTTGTGGAGTATGAGGATAATAATATATTTATCCAATTAAGCATATTTATAACTCAAATATAATTAACCAAGCTTGGTGGGAAAACACGAAAATGCAAGGAAAACTGTATTTCTTTGGTGCGCACATAATTTAAGGTACTTGGATATAACCTAGTATTGCTTTATTAGGTTAAGTCTGACTAATCGAATTTTAGGGATTCATTTTTCTTTCTTTTCTTTTTCAATTTTTTTTTTATATTGGTATTGATATGTTATCATTCAGCCAATAAAAAATGCCAATAAATACATTTGCACAATTAGCTTGAAAAACCTAACGCGACTCATTCGTACAAACTATCAGACCAGCATTCATAAGGTGGAGTGGATTACTTAATATTCCACGCACCCTATACTTAATCTAATATATAAATTATATGTACACTATATACAATAAAGGTATATACAAGGTATTTACAAATGGAATGGTGTACTCGATCAACGGCCGCTCTAGAGGTTATGTCGCCCCGGACAAAAAGACAGATTGCCC
The DNA here is from genome assembly GCA_011037195.1 of Triatoma infestans. Classification (NCBI taxonomy): domain Eukaryota; kingdom Metazoa; phylum Arthropoda; class Insecta; order Hemiptera; family Reduviidae; genus Triatoma; species Triatoma infestans. The sequence goes on from JAAEAF010009386.1 coordinate 9,378, forward strand.
CCTTAAGAATATAGGTGTATATATATATATATTTTTTTAAGCAAGTTTATACATGTTCAAACGCAAGCTGAAGCAGCGCTCTGCTCGTGTGCTAATGCTATTCTGTTCAGAGAAGTATATGCATATTCAAACAAGTTCAAGCATTATCCTTTACAAATTTTGCGTTAATTTTTCAATAATAGTGTAAATATTTTTAGCTTTTAGACATAAACAATATAAATAAAATGCTATGCGCTATCAGTTTTTAGGAAACAAAAAAATCAATGTGTGAAATTTGAGTGTTTAACATATCAATATTTGTTGTTGTGGTTGGTTCCGCAAAGAGAGATTTTCCATTATAACCTGCTTCTTTTTGTGGTCATCGACCGGTTTCAGGCGTTCGCTCATCATCAGGATGCTTTTTGTCAAACAGTGTGATAACATAGATTTGCACAGAGCAAACGTAGTGTTATTTGATACACTCTGTTCAAATAAGTTTGCTCTGTGCAAATCTATGTTATCACATTGTTTGACAAAAGCATCCTGGTGATGGGCGAACACCCGAAACCGGTCGATGACCACAAAAAGAAGCAGGTTATCACTTAAAATATCTCTGATACATCAATATTTTTCTCATACTTACAGCCAAAATGGCGCCTCTAAATTTTGGCAACCCGGACAAATGTACTTAAATCTAAACGCATTCATTCACCTCTCGTACACTTTCTTACACACAAACACTACATTCATATTGTTCAGCCAGTTCTATTAATTCAATTAACACATAAGCATTATTAGAAAATATAATATCTTCATAACGGAAAGGGGCCTCCAAATATTTATAGAAATAGTTCTAAAAATTATCTATCTTTTACCATTAAATTTTTGGCATTCCATTATTATATGTTTAAAGTCTTCATTCGTATTACATAGACTGCAATTTGGTGAGGGTCTGATATTAATTTTATGTAGGTATGCACCACAAATAGCATGGTTCGAGCTTAGCCTATTGATCGTCATAATTGTATATTTATTCAGACCCAACCCTTTGTTGTCTGGGTAGTTTCGTAATCATCATTTTGTAAAATTTTCTTTTTAAATTAGTTTCATATTCCAATTGCCAGATATTGAGAATTCTATTAGTAATGTGATTTTTAAATACGGTGGGGGGAGAAATTTGTGTTTACGGCCTCTCAAGGTTTCGTCGCTTCTTTAGCTATCTTATCCACGATTTCATTATCGTTTATTCTTTTTCTATTTTTTTCTTCAGTTATATACTAAAGAGATCATTTTTTAGTTTTTTGTTTAATTATAATGTTTAACTTCGTAATATTGTGTTTTCATTTTATGATTCTTTAATTTTTATTTAATTTTTCCTTTTTTTTTTTTTAATTTGTATTGCGATGTAGAAATTGATCTGTCTTTATCTCTACCTCACATGTGTGTTTATATAATTATGTAAGACTATACCTATGTTTTGTGAATGAGCGTGATTGGTGGTTAGGTTAACAGGTTTGTTTTGTTTTAGTAGTTACAAGACTAGCAGACTAGTTACATATACTGGCATATCAAGGTCTTTATCAATACATTGGTGAAAAAAAACCAGCCCCATCTTTTCAACAAAAGTTTGATCAGTCACTGGATTCTTGATTCTTTTAATATTCTTTATTTTTCATTTTCTATAAGAAAAAACTTTCTTGCGCTATTGTTCATACCTATTGGAAACTTCCAAAAAACCTAGTGAGTCATGTCTGTTACGTTTTTATCGTTTACATTATGGATATGCTAAAAAAAATAGTGGCTAATGCAAAAGGAACAAAAATGATGTATTTGTTCATTTGAATTTATGTGTAAGTAATATATTTTCAAAAGCGTTTAGAAGTCTGCTCTATTGTGTGTGAGATGAACGCATTTTCTACTTTTTTACTGGAACTGATTCAATAATGTCTACCGATTTACATACTCATTGAGTATGCAAACAAGCTGCAAGAAAAGACCCCAAAAATGTTCCATTATAGCGGACAAACACCGATATGCAACTGTACTTTTCTGCTTGCAGGTCAAAACCCACAATAGAGTGGATTATGGATTAACCTAATTTGTTTTGTGCTAAAGAAAATTTTCTATTACAATAGTATATAATAATTAGTTTCATAAATATGTTATTACCTTCATAGTTTTTAGTTAAGAATTTAAATTAATAAATATTTTAACAAATATGTTCTCACTAAATTAATACTTTAAGATAAATAATTATTAAAGACATTAAATCTCAAGTAAAATGAGAAAGAATGTGGAAACCGATTTTATCGTTTCATCGTATCATACATAGTAAAGCTCAGAAGTGGTAGCAGAAGGGAAATATAATGAATTCACTAACATCGTATTCTTTGACGATATATAAAGATGCAAAACATGCTTTATTGTACTGTTCAGGAAATATCCAAGAAATCTTTTCGTTCAGTAAACTATGCAACTGCACGTGGGAAAGGATTAGCTCAGTGGTAGCGCGCTGGACTAGCAACGCGGAGGTCCCAGGTTCAAATCCAGTATGCTGCATTATATTTTCTGTTCCTAGAAGATTTTCAACTCGCTGCCCAGTGATGGGTAGTGTTGTCTGTAGCTAGAGCACACTGCTCCAGTGGCCGGCAGTGCTCGGAGAAGGCTCCGGGAGCCACAATAGATCTTTCAGGTCGGACTGCATGTTCCCTTGAAAAAAAAAAATGCAACAGCATAGTATAGATGAGTTTGAGAACAGAATAGTGTTTTTTCCGTTTTGAACAAGAATTTCAAGGTCCGCGATATGAAGAAAATTAATGTTTACTGATTAAATTGGAAAGTGTTTCACATTAAAAATATTAACACATTTTGCATTTCACATTTTGATTAATTAAATCGATCTGTTATTTTAACATATGCAAATTAAGGCTGTGTTCTTTTCTCGCTTTTCTTGCTTATGATTTGGCAGAAGAATTAGGTGGAGGGATGAAATTCGGACATAGAAGATAAAATGTTGGGATATGCGGACGACATACGTTGTTATTTTTTCAGACAATAACTATGCGGTACATAATATGAAAAAGAATCCGGAAAAATATTGGGATAAATAGAATTTAGTAGTGAATCTGCAGGAATTTAAGATTGTGATTTTTAGAAGAAAAGTTGGAAAAATAGAAGAAATGAGAAAAAGTGGAAATGGTAGGGAAATGAAATAGAAATAGTAATTTGTTAAAAGTACATTGGAATCATCAGGGATATTTTCCATGATAGCCTGCTTCTTTTTCTGGTCATCGATCGGTTTCGGGCGTTCGCCCATCATTAGGATGCGTTTGTCAGTGTGATAAATAGATTTGCACATAGGAAAATTTTACTCATATATGAGTGTATAAACTAAGTTTGGTCTGTGCAAATCTATGTTATCGCACTGTTTGACAAACGCATCCTGATGATGGGCGAACGCCAGAAACTGGTCGATGACCTCAAAAAGAAGTAGGCTATTGCCGAAAATATCCCTGATGCTTTCCAGCTCTGCGGAACCAACCACAACTACATAGGAACCCATTTAATCCTAACAACCACAACTACATAGGAACCCATTTAATCCTAACACTATTGCTACTATATATCGGTGTAACAACCTAATATCGAGTCCTTAATTAGCCTCTTTTTGTTTATACGGTCTTGTGCAGCCACCATCCAGTTTCCTAGACTGATCAGACTTTCGGCATTTTCTTTCACTCTGTCCATTCATTTAAGCCGGCCGCCCTTTGCTTTTTGAGTGATACTAAACACACACACATACAGATCAATTGCTAAAACTACTTTTTCGGACTTAGGGGACCTCCAAACCGGTGTAAACTCGATTTTGCAAATTTAACGCGATTACATTCGTTCTTTTAACAACAGCAGTTGGAGAAAGTAAAAAGCAACGTCAGCATTAACCATGCATCATTTACTTTATTCCGTCTAATTTCTTCAATGTTGTATCCTTTGAAATTTTAATCTATCGGTGGCCATGGATTTGTAAATAATTATATTGTGTTTGATATTATATAAGTGAACATTTCAAGAACACATATATTGTTTTACAAATACATGTATTTATTATTTACAATACACGTAAGGTAAATCTATCCTGTATATTGCATAATTTTAATTAATTAAATTCATTGCTTATTATAGACAGCTGTGTTAGTAATGTTCATTAATATACAACCACATTATAATAATTTATGAGTTTTTTTTAAAAGCATTATATTTTTATTACAAGAGTTCTATTTTATTTTATTTCTTCCCTATTTAGCTGCAGAATGTCCATTATTGATCTTTTATCGTGTGGAGAACAAATTAGATTACAATCAAATTCGTAAAGCATTTGATTTTTGCATCTTTAGATTCTTATATGATCTTGTATGATGAGGAATGTACTGACTGGGCACTCTTGGTCATTTACACAAAATAGGACGTCTAGTCCTTTGTGTCAGAATTATGACGATGGAGTCATGGAAGCCATTGTACCACTACCTAGGTCACTGTTCCCGTTTCACTAATACGAAGTTCCGCATATTTGGGAGGGCAACACATTCAACGAAATGCTTGCGGGAGTTGGTGATTAAAGATATCTTTATAAAGTTATTGTAGTTAGACCGAAATATTGCTGGGGAATCATTCTGTCTAGCAACAGTGGCTCGCTGTTCCGCGAGCAACAATGTGTTGTATGTAGTGTACAAAATATCTCAAAAACAAAAAATAACATTAATAAAAATAAAGTTAAATAACGTTATTCTAATAATTAAGAAAATTCTGTGATAAATCTGAAGACTTTCGTTAATGAATCTTTTAGTGAAAATGAAAAAAAGTTTCCTAGGACAAGAGAAGACCTACATTATATTATTTTTACAGTTAGAAATAAGTGGGGCGAAGCGCATAGTTCTCTGGCTATATCATAGCGCCTTCTGCACCACACCAAGACACAAGGAAATTAGCTATATACTTTCTTCCCCAACAACATAAATCATATTCTAGAAATATATATTTATTCAAGTTCATAGTGAGGACATATTTAATAATTTAAAAATAAAAACATTTTATCACCTTTTCTTAATTAGGCTAATATAAAGTTAATTTCGGTGAAAGTAGATGAGGGGATTAGATTGGTATTTAGGTCTTTCACTTTACAGTAGAAAAGTAACTTTGTTTCTTCTATAGATTTATTTATATAGACTGGTATCAGGTTATACAGTTTATAAGAATCCTATAAAAAAAAATGTGGAATACTTGATTTTTCTATAACAATATTGAATAATTATTAATAATGCAAAGATAAAAAAAAAATCTGGTGTGAAACACTCATTTTTTTACGCCATTTTTTTTTTTCAAAGAGAAGAAAGCTGGCGAAACGGGTCGTCAGAAGTTTTATGGGTTTCTTTTATCAGCGCCTAACAGCTTTTCAAGTGTTGGGGGAGTTCATGTCACCTTGGCAACATAGAGGGAAGATGGAATCCTCGGTTACACCTGTGTGATAAAGTTGGACCTGTAAGTAATCATATGTCATGGCCATTCTAAAACAGGCGAATTGCTAATTTACGCATTTTTATTTTTAAATGACTTCCAACGTTTACCAATATTTAAAAGGAAGAGTTCTTCCATCGCCGCTTCGCTAAAGTAAGACTTGATAATACGCCTACTTGAAAAAAAAAATAAAAACAAAAAAAATGAAATGTGATCAGGTTGTGACATTTCACCCCTACTTTTGGCTAAGACAACGGCTTTTTCATTACCATTGATTTTGACAATGGCTTGGAATCCACTGTAATTCTAAATCGACACCACTTCTTTTTTGATGAAACACTCATTTTTATTCATTCACAGATTTTACACATTTCTCCTTAACATAAATATTGACGTGGTACCTATCCAGGTTAGTAGAAGTGATTGCATTTTAGTCCAGAAGAGAGTGCCAAAAACATTCAGTCCACCCCATACAACACTTGAAATTTGACAAATTCCTTAAGCACTATTTAAAATCTTCTTTTTTTTTTTTCTTTCGAAAAAATGTAACAAATAAAACTGATAGTTTTAAAAGAAATTGTTATAGTCATTTTAAGAAAATTAAAAAAAAAAAAAATCAAAAATTTTTTCTTTAAAAAAACTTCTCGATTATAGAAGTTTCTTTAAAGTTGGATTCTCGTCACTCTTCTAAGGATATTCTATATATTGGTTGTAAACCATTGTCTGAATGGTGGTACTTTATAGGAAAGCTTACGCTATAATTTCCTAGAACCCACCAAAAGTTTTTTTTTCAATTTTTCCCGGGAAAATCTTTAAAAAAAGACAAAAGTAAAAGATATTTATGTGTACGATGAATAAAGAAAATCGTTAGACACGTTTTCATGAAATTCGTGAAAAACTGTGAAAAAGCTATTCAGCAAAAAAAAATAGTCACATTTCCGGTTGATAGATTTTGGTCTAAATCTAATTATAATTTGTCTTAACAGAATAGGAAGCTTGAGCTTCATAAGATTTTTTTGTTTTTTGTTCTCACACACATACACACAGACAAACAATTTGCTAAAAAGAATTTTTTTTTTCGTATTCAGGAAATAGCAAAACATATATTTCCGGTCAAAAATTAATTTGAAAAATTTGTCACGATATCGCAATACTTCCTGTTACCAAGAGTAAGAGAAACTAAAAAAAAAATAGAGAGAAATAAATGCAGTGTAGCCACTTTTTTTTTCAGTTAAACAAATTTTAAGCTTTGGTTAAAAATTGCAAAAATATATTATTACTAATACTAAAATAAAGTAGAATTTTTATATTAAACATTTGTTTTAATTAATTTTTAAAATTAAAGTTTAACAATTAATTTAATAAGAAGAAAATATAATTTTGTTTTACAACCTTTCTTGAAAGTAGCATACCCCTTTTCAATAAATAGCGTTCTCTTAAAATTTACTTTACGTATCTTACCAGTTTTATTACTCTTTTTAAAATAACTTTAACTGCTGTACAGGAAAAAAAAAATATATAACTCGAGCGTCATAGATAAATCTGAACTCGTGTGTGTAAATAATAGTGGCACTTTACTCTTTTGACAAATAAATAACATTTTTATCGTTACAATTATTTATAATATAATTTTTGATCTTAAAATCAATTTTTATCGATAGTAAAAAAAAATTTAACCATAAAACGTTGAAAATTTCCCATATTCTATTCTAACCGTTCATTAAATTCTCTACACAATTTATAAGTAGTAAAAACTTTGAAACTTTACGAATTAGTATTACATTGGAATGGTTTCCTAAAGAAGGTAATTAAAAATATGAAAATATTAATAAATGCTAGATGGGATTATTTCTTGAAAAATTTCAGTATTCAGCTCTCATTGTTGTACAAGTTTTCCATATCGAATTTTCGAAATTATATTATTTTCATACAAAATATATTTCAGAAGCAACATTAATTCGAAAAAAGTGTTTTTAGGATGTTTCTCTCTCATTCACTTCAAAACTTCAGAAATTTGTTTCACCCTTTTATGTCTTCACATATCATTCACGTCATTGTAAACATTCACCACATTTGCTTATTGTATCCATTGTACTGTTGCAAATAAATTATTGAAGAAAGGGGGGGACCTTTTATGTTATCGAAAAATAATTTCTTAATAATCATATATTTTTTAGTTTACTAGATGAGAAATTTAAATTTCATTTTCAAACAAATATGTTGAAAATTAAAGAGATCTGAATGAAGATGTGATTAAATTTTTCTATATTAATTTATTTATATAAATGTTTACACATTTTTACTTACATTTTGGTGTTAGTTATGACTGATGTATTCAATGTTGTAAATTGGATGTTGAGGTTCGGTCATATAAAAGAACTCTTTTTATATTTCTAACGACGTTTCGGCAAATTTATTGCCTTCTTCAAGGTCTGTACAAAGGCTTTAATACAAAAAAAAAAAAAAATAGAAAACCAACATAAAATATGAACTTAAAATAAATATGTCACAGGTGAAACTAGAGTTGTAAATAATTCTAACTGAAAATTTTTGTAAGTACATTTCCTAAGTTATTTCCATACTTTACTCTTATATATGCCACATATTGTCAAAGTTTCAATAGTTGTGATTTAGTTTAATATTGATCTGTTCTAGAACAATAATTTGAAATAATAAGAACAATAATTTTTATTTTAAGTTCATATTTTAATGTTTTTTTCAATTTTTTTTTATTTGTATTAAAACCTTGTACAGACCCTGAAGAAGGCAATAAATTTGCCGAAACGTCGGTAGAAATTTAAAAAGATTTCTTTTATATGACCGAACCTCAACATCCAATTTACAACATTTTTACTTACTCTAACTGCTGGTAGAGGAAGTATTGAGATTAGGGAAGGGAATAGCTAAGTGGTTAGCGTACTGCACTCCCACGCGGAGGACCCGGGTTCGAGTCCAACTGTCCTACGCTTAGATTTTTTCTTCCTAGGAGCCTCTACAGCTCACTGTCCGGTGATGGACAGTGTTGTCTGTAACGAGAGAACACTGTCCGGAGGCCGGCAGTACATTGCGAAGGCTCTGGGCGCCTATGATCATAGATGTTGATGCGCCTTAAATTAAAAGAAAGAAAAAATAAAAATTAGTATTGGGATCATGCTAGATTTCCGAAATTGAGTTTTCACCGGAAATACACGTTTTAAGGTCCCATGAATTCTAAAAAAGTTATTTTTAGAAAATGGTCTGTGTGTGTGTGTGTGTCTGTGTGTATGTGTTTGGATGTGTGCTAACAGAATATCTCAAAAAACGAAAAGTTGCAGGAAGCTCAAACTTGGTATTCCGTATAGGTACTACCATCGCATCAGGCACGGAAGATTTCGGGCAAAATCCATCAACCGGAAGAACCACTTTACTCAATATGTTTTTTTAGTTTTTTGTGATTTTCTGGAAAATGGTTCCAACGATTTTCTTTAAACTTCATATATCAACTGCACATACAAAGACCTACAACGTTTATTTGAAACACTACTCCGGGAAAATTCATTTAAGGGCCCTTTTGGGGGAAAGGCAAGAGTTTCCTCTAAAGTCAGCTATTTCAGTTTATTACACAATTCTATCATTTAAATAATATTAATAAGAATTAAATATGTTATCAAAATCCCGTGTTTGAAGAAAATCGGATGACCGGAAGTGCGCTTTACTGTAAGTAGTTTTCTGTTTTTCTACTATTTTCTCTAAAACGACTTCAACGATTTTTTTTAAACTTGGATATCATCAACTACAGATATAAAGAGCTATAACATTTATTTGAAACATTTCTCCCGCGAAAATTGAATTTAACGGCACTTTTCGGGAAGAGATTATGGTTTCTTCTAAAGTGCTATTTTAGTTCATATACAATATGCTATACAATTTTGTCAACTATATAATATTAATTAAAATTATAATAAGTTGCTAAAATTCCCAGTTTGAAGAAAATCGGTTGACCGGAAGTACGACTTTACTGAAAAAGTTTTTTTCAGTATTTTTTTTTTGTTTTCTCAATAAAAATAAGAATTGTAAGTGTGAAGAAAATTTGCCACTTCGTAGTAAGAGAAAGTGATGAGAGTGTTTCACAACGGAGTTTTATTTCAGGGTTTTATATATATATATATAAAATTTATAATTAGAAGAAACATACGGGCAGGAAATAAATAATTTTATTTCTTATTTCTCGGAGAGAATCTTATGTTTATATTTTAGCTAAATGCTGTTTTCTCTAAATTATATAACTCAATTGCAATGTTATGTTTTGTTATGAAGCTATTTCAAAGATCTTGTTACATAGTTACTTATTATTACTTCCTTTAGCTGGAAACTCTACTTATATTACACTCTTTTTCTTACATCTATATTTCCTTTTGTTTTGAAATGATTATCACGCAAGAAAAGTAAAAAAAAAAAAATAACAAATATATATTTGTCAAATTTCATAAAATAACTTGTGAGAAAAAGAAAGAAAAGAAAATTACATAACATAATAATACAAAAAAAAAATAATGAAATACATAAATATATCCAAAGAGCTGTCCAACATTAGAAACATGCAAATATATACTAACTTTTAGGAATAAGTAAGTAAACAATAGCTAGTATACAACACAATAAACGAAATTGTTATACAAAAGGAAAAAAATAAAACTTTCTCTTTACTACGTGTTGTACCAGTTTATGTTAAAAATTTATAACTATATGTATTGTGTGTGTGTATGTGTGTGAATGTGAATTTGTATTTATTGTACTTTCTTTCCATTATTTCCCACAAGTACTGACACCTCTATTACTATATATATTATTATAGCACTATATATATATATATATATATCTATTACTATATATATGCTATTTAGAGTTTCCTGTTTTGCTTTTTATTTCATTAATAACATTATTAGGCCAGTTACATTTTTGATGTCTTCATTGAAATATTACAGTACCAAATGTTCCACACTTTCGTAGAACTTCTTAGTAAACGATCCCTGTATACTAGATTTTTGTTTTTGTTTTTTGTGCTACAGCCCTTGGAGGGCCCTCAGCTTCTTCAGCAATTTTGTCCCATTCACTTCTATCTTTCGCTTTTAATCTCCATTTTCTTACTTCAAGTTTTTTCAAGTCCTCCTCTATTTCGCCGATCCATCTTTTTCTCGGTCTCCCGAGCTTTCTTCTACTTTCAGGGCCGGCATTCATATAACTTCCTTACAGTCCGGTTTTTGTCCATTCTTTCGACATGGCCCCTAGCGAGTCTAACCTTTTTCCCCTTTTATTTCTATGCTAAATTACACACTCAGATATTAAACAAAGATAGATTGATAAACTTTATTTTATAAAGCATACAGCTTGTTACAACTGAGTTGTTTGTACAGTATTCATAATAAACTAGAAAAAAAAAATAAATGCAATAAGGCAAAAACAAAATAAAAAGAAATACACTTCTTATAAGTAATAAAAATGTAAACAAAAATAAAATATCTCTTTTTTCGTTTTTATATGGCAGAACGAGCTTTTAAGATAATAGAAAAATATTTATATAATTTAAATATATTGTTTTTTTGGATTGGTTACTTTTTAAGGTTAAATACAATTCGTTGAGGTGAATCATTACTATTTATATTCAGTAAGATCTTATATTATTATACATAGAACAATTTAATACAATATGTATGATATCTTCTTTCTCGTTAAGATTACACAACATGCATGTCTTTGCACGATCTATTTTATAAATTATATTGTTAATATTGAATTTCATAAAATAATTATTACAAAATCTAAATGACCAAATCAATTCTGCAAATTTTAAACAAAGAGAGTGACTGTGGCTGTAAATATATCGGGATGGAGGAGGCGGTTTTATAACCTTTAGGGCATATCTCCGATACCCAACAAAATATTTTATTGAATCTGAAGGTGTTAATGGTATTTCTACATGCAGAGGTATTGGCCATACGATCAACCTCTAAATCTGAAGAGCAGTGGTTTTTTTTTAATCAGGGTGTCCTTCCCTTAGGAAGACTGCTCCTTCACTAAGGCTGTTGAGGTCTTCCTTCCCTTACCGCCTCCTTCGCCTACCCAAAAGGGCCTTCCCTCCCTTACCGCCTTCTTCGCCTACGTTTCCCGGGGAGCACCACAGGAAGTTATACTTTTCTCAAACAAAGTCATCTTATTAATTTTTAGTTTCTTCCTCTAATGCAACAACTATCTTTACCTTCCACCTTTTCAGGATCCTGTAATTTCCACACTTGTTCTTCTCGTGGATGTGAGATCAGATTTACCCCCAATATTTTTCCGTTCTACTTTCTCTTACTGAAATTCTCAAGCTCTAATTGACAAAAAGGTTAATGTGCATAGTATTCTTCAGTCAAAATATCTTTTTTCATTCAAAATTAAATCTTTTTGCAATTTACAAGGTTATAAATGACCAAATTTTCTTGAAAGTTGGGAATTTTTTATTGACGTTTTAAGACGTGTGAATGTTATAAAGATTGGCAAAACTTAAAACTATAAAAAAAACGACATTTTTTTTGAGTGAAGCAGACCAAACATGCTTTTCCCAGAAACCCGTCTAAAAATCAATCTTACTAGATCTTATATAAATGAAAATGGTTGGTCTCCACCCAGAAGAAAGAAATCCGTTGGAATCATTGACTAATTGAAATATCAAGTTTCAATTTTCTGCGACTATCCGTTTTTTGAATAATTGCTAAAATCGCAGAATGCTGAGAAAAAAGAAAAAAAAAAAGTCAGTCAACCGAGTGTCTTAAAACTCGAAATTTTGGCAATATATTTAATTCTTATTAATATTATACACACGGTAGAATCGGCTAGAAGGCTAGGTCTCCAGCCTTGAGGTATTTTTTTTCTATAAACAAAATAAAGATTTCATGTGAAGAAATTTTTTATTACTCGAAAAAAAAATTGACAATAGTCATCACTCTATCTTCAATTACTCATACAAGGGATCAGAATTTATGAAAATATTGAGGATAAACAAAGAAACTAGATTCCTAATATGTTTTTCCAAAAAATAATCGCTTTGAAGCTTATTATCTGCTATGATATAATTTCAATAATTCCAGAAACTTCTTCCTTCCGCTATAAATTTAATTTTTTCACAGTTATTTGTAAATAAACTTGTTGAATGACGTGTTCGTTGAGTGACGTACAAAAAAAAAAAAAAAATCTGATTTGAATTCGTTCGATCACTGTCCGACGTCAGTCGAATTTGGGCGGAGAGAACGGTTGCTGTGGGCGGGCGTGCGAGTGCATTCCATCAGGTTTGAACAAAATCAGGCGATTTAATGTCAACTGAACCGTCTGATGACTTTCTCTTCTTTTTTTAACTTCAATATAAAACCAAAGTACAAGCGTCAACTTTTTTGTTAAAGACCTTGAGAAAAATATTTTTTTTTTCTTGTGTGGAAGTATGCCTATCTTTGTGACTCAACTATTTTGTTGTTTATGACATCGAGGAATTCATACCATAGTTTTTATTTGTGCCACCAGTAAATATATAATACGTATTAGCCCTAATTCTTCATAATAACCCAATTTACATATACAATTAGCTGACCACTCTTAACACTTAATTAGCAGTTTAACTGGTAATAAAATTTTGTGAATTCCCATAATTTATAATTGTCCTGTTAAACTACTTTCTTCAACCAATCTCACCTTCACCTTTACTTTCAATCTATTTTTAATTTTATATATAGTCTATAAATATAGTTAGATTTGTTAATGTTGGATACTTATATTGTTTTCTATTCAACAAAATTTAGGTCAAATTCAATATTTGTCATTGCAAAGTGTTGCCACTTTTTATATCGTACTTAATGTAAACTATTATAACGTAGGGTTGCCAAAGACAATAAAAGAGGGCATTTTTCAAAATTAATTAATTTTGATTGCGCCTTGATCATACTGCCATCAGTTAAAACTGATAAAAATGATAATTGGGACAATGATTGCTTTTTATATTTTCTAAATATGGAGCGATAACATTATCTGCGATAGGTACATTTAGTTTTGTCTTTTCAGATGAAATTCGCTTATTGTTAAAAGTTTGTTCCTGCAAGCTTCAGAGATAAAAATAAAATTAACGTTTAAAGTTAATTCGTAATTCTTCAGTAAACAAACACTTCCGTTTACTCATTTCAGAGCAAAAATTAAAAAAAAAGAAAAAAAGAAATTAACTCGAATTTATAGTAATTTTGCTATTATATTATGACTTGTCTACTTACTTTTTTTATTTACACGTGAGATTAACGTTTGATATTGCAATTTACAGAGGAAGTGGATGAAAACAGGGTCATAAAAACCATAAGTATTACCGGAACTGGAGGCTGGAAGCCACCTAGACAATGAATCATATAACAATAAAAAATAAGCCGTGATATATGTACTGATAGGATAAATAGGGGTAGATAAGACGAATGAAGTTATTGACGATAGCGCCAATTTCGACTTTATTTGCGTGCACCGAATTTTTGTATAACAAAATATTTAAAAGTCGGCTAAATAAAAAAAGAGAAAATTTTGAGCCATATTTGAAAAAAAAGAGGGTGAACAAAAGAATTTATGTTAAAAAAGAGAATATCATGTTCTCTTGAAATCAGTTAAACTTAAGAGTTAAGCACAACTTAACTGAAGAATTTTTTTTTCCAGCTATTTATGCGATTTTCTCCATAAAAACTTCTACCGATTTCATTAAATTTGAAATTACATACAAAGATCTATCTTTATTTTGTTATTTGAATGGAGGGGGAGGTTTTGCTTACCTCAAAAAAAATTGTTTTGTGAAGTTTAGCTTCTCCCATTTTTTTATAAATTGAAGGGAAATAAACGCCTGTGAATGAATTATATGTTTGAAGAGAATTAGTCGTCAATTATAACCATGTAAATTGCGGTAAGACGAAGTCGTGTGAATCGTTCACACCTCATTTTTATATACAGTTGATAAAAAATTATAATAAAACAGAATAATAAAATGTTAAAAATCCTACTTCTCAATAAACGATCCTAAAAATTAAGTTTTTTTTTTCAAAAAATATGATTCGTTAGATAATGTACATTTAAAAATAATAAATCCCCTTTGAGAACCACGAATTATGTTTATTTGCATTTTATAAACACCAGATCTTGTGATGTCATTAAGTTGCACTCTCTGATTCTGTGAGAGAAAACTAATTACTAGTAAATTAAGAACAAAAGTAATTCAACTTTTTTTTACCAGTATCTCAGACAAAAAAAAAACAGAAGAAATTATGCAACAAAAGGTAAAAATAAACAAAAAAATTACATAAATATAAAATGATATTAATAGTACCCGAATAAAAATACTTTACTTTGTTTTAAGACAGACCAGAATACAGTAATTGAAAAAAAAAATGCGAATATGTATGAAATAATAGAGAATGATACATAAAATTGGATGTCCTAATTAAATAATAACCAATTACATAAATGCCACTTATTAAGAAATTCCCAAATTACTTTAGTTAAAGTAGCCAGCCGGTAGTTGTAGAAAAGAAGATCTAGATATTTAGGAGTTATTTTCTATATTTTATTTATACCAATGTATGTTATGTTTTTGAAAATGTAACCTGAATTTTAAAGACATATTATATCAATAAACTCTTTAATCCATAACATTTGTCTTCTTCTGTTACCGTAGAGGAAGAATTACATGTGCCATCTCAAGATTTCCAAATATGATTTAGATCAGATAGGGTCAGCCCAAATTATAAAAAAAAAAAAATTCTTTAGATTCATCCACCTGAAAATTTAAACAAAATTACAATTCAATAAAATTTAGTGAACACGCGAACTACATATTATGTATTTGTCACAGACCAAAACCCAGAATGAGAATGTCGGTTGAAATTTGCTTATGCCATCTCTCAGTGCTATAATTTCTATATCGGATAGATATTATAAAAATTCAAAAAAAATTCTCTTATTGCGATTCTCAGTGATATGAATGAAAAATGTTCTTGCAAGACGGAATTTTTACTAAATAAAAAAAGAAATAAAACTTTTATTGCTAGAGTCCATGAAAGGCTTACTAAGTGATTGTGTTTTTTGTTGGTTTTCACTGCCATTTAGTTCTAAGCCAAGATTCACTAATAATTTGTAGCTTTTCTTACTTTTTCTCACATTGCTGGTCCAACACCGGCTTTTTGCACTCACTGGAATCGAACCCTGAAATTCTTGCACCAAAGGCGAGTGCGCTAGCCACTAGACCAACGCGTTAGGTTTACTAAATATTTTTTTTTTTTCTTAATCATAATAACTTCTATTATATTAATGACTATGTGCTTTCACAAGCGCCTTCACAAAACTTTTCCTGTTTTCTGTCAATATTATCTTTCTGTTCAGTCTAAGTTTCTTTCCTGCAAGTCCTCTCTTATTACCTCCTCCCAGGAAGTATCGTAGTTTTTCTCTGCCTCTTTACGCCTGCATTTTTGTCCCATATTATACCTTTGCTGTTCGGTCTGTGTCCATCAACTACCCAAAGCAGTTCAGTCTATCATCAGAGACATTTTCCGTGGTAGGCTGCTTCATTTTGTGGTCATCGACCGGTTTCGGGCGTTCCCCCATCTTCAAGATGCGTTTTTCAGATAGTGTGACAACACAGACTTGCACAGAGCAAACTCAGCTTTTACACTCAAAATGAGAAACCGGTCGATGACCACAAAATGAAGCAGGCTACCACGGAAAATGTCTCTGATGCTTTCCAGCTATGCGGAACCAACCACCACAACAGTTCAGTCTATCTTCGTCCTCTGCAGGATTGATGCCGAATTGATGTCTAATCAATACATTTTATAGTCAATCTCTTTGTATCTTTCCCTCTATCCTTTGGAGGTAGCGCATCTCTGTTGCTTGTATTTTGCTACGAGCAAAACCTCTAAAGGTTTAGAGGTTTCCGATTCGATACTGTATGTTAGAACTTGGAGGTAAGTGATTTTAATAAGTTGTTTTCATGCTCTTGTCTATTTCATTGTTGTCTATGAAACCTCTCTGGACATTCTTCCGGCTGAGGCAACTATTTCATTAATCTATTTATGGATTCAGCTTCTTCCTTAAATTTAACTCCAAATGTTTAAAATTAGCGACCAAAACCCCGTGGATGACAAGGACATTCATTGGCTTACTTCTGGTGCGGTTAAGCTCCTTAGTTTTTGTTTTCTGAACGTTAATTGTCTTACTAATCTTCTTTATTTTTTAATTATAGGGCTATCTCCTTCATAGATGTTGAAGCAAAACTATTTTCAGGCCGTCTTATAAACTTATTTTCAGGCCGTGCTTTTGGCTAATTTAATATAATTATTAATTAGTATTTTATTTTTTACAAAGCTCAATAGTAATTAATAATAATAATAAAAAAAAAAAAAATGAAAAAGTTGATAAGTTAGTTTGGTATCAATTTATGCCTGAAATTTTTTCTAGTTTGCTCGCATTATGTGTGTCGCATACACAAACAGGTATGCATACATATTTTTAGTTGTGTACATATAAGGAACTTTGTACCGTTGACCCAGTAATATTAATGCCCTGAATAACAATTTGTTAGTCCGCTTCATTTTATGGTTTAATATCTCATTTAACGCATTTTATCCATACAAACTATTGATTATATAAACTATAGTGTGCTCTTAACAACGGTGTATAGAAGTTACAATACAAATAGATTGGACCACTTTTGGAATTGGAATATTTTTTTAAAGGTGAGATAATGTTTATTTAATTTGATTACATTCAGAACAATGAGAATTCATTATACTATAATTTTCATTCATTTTACTTTCTCTTATTGCTTTAAGATAAAAGATTTTGAAAATGAGAATTATTTTTGAAAATTGTATATGTATGAGCGGTTTTTCTAGTGAAAATACGAATCGCCAGGAATTTACTTTCTACTGTTCCACGCGATTATGTGTATTACGTATACTAACCTTTTTTAAATTAATTTAATCAATGGCTGAAGTATTTTCTATTTTAGTTACTTACTTATTTCCATGGTGCTACGGCGGGCCTTGGCCATTCCCATCTAACCAATGCTTTGCTAACATTCTTATTCCCAGATCTTGCTTGTATCATCCAGCCATCCCAGCCTGGATCATCCTTTTGCCTCTTTCGTTTTGCCTTACAACATTCTCGTAGCAATTCTGCTTTCGGCGTTTTTTCGACATAGGATATTCACTGAAGTCTCCCAATCTTTATATGAATCACAAATTCTACATTTTTCGAATTCGCCACTCTCCATTTCCAAATAACAGGGGTAAATATTTTCCTCAGCTCTTTATGCCCAAAATAGCAGCATTTTTTCATTTTCTTGGTTTAAATATCATTTATTGGGTTTCACTGACATATAATAACCGTTCAAAATATTGTTTTGTATACCAGCAGTTTTGCATTCCATGACAGGCTTCTAAGTCGAAGCATTTTTTTGCAAGGCAAATCCTGGATGATCATAAAACCTGTACTGATTAACCGTTTGATAGAATTCAGAATAGTTAGCCTGTCTTCACCATTAGTGAAAGTGGCGAATAACAGCTTATTAGATATTTCATTGCGTCCCAGCGGTCGGGCATAGACGTTATCAACGTTTAAATTAACAAAATGTGGTGGTTAAAATTAAATGCCACAAAAGTCATTAATTTATATAAAACAGTTTATTATAGAATATCGAGCTTTCGATCTAGGAGCCAGGTCATTTTCAAAATAACCACTGTTACAATTTACTGATAATAACAGTTAGTGTTATCTTGAAAATGAACTGGCTCCCAGGTCGAAAGCTCGATATTGTATAATAAAGTGTTAAACAGATTAAGGACTTTCTGTCCTATTCATTTTTAACCATCATATTTTGTAAAAGTTTTTAAGTCCAATAGACAAAACAAATTTATAGGTTTAAATTAACATTCATAAAATAACATTAAATTAACCTCCTGTAAAAAAGTGACAACTAGCTCTTCCAAATTTCCTTGGGGACCAAATTTTAAACTCAGATTACATCGCCTAGATCTAGAGTCTAATTAACACGAGTGTGAATAACACCTAAATAACACGAATGTACTTACTGAATTTACTCTGTGCAAGACTAAGTTATCACACTGTTTTAACAAAAACATCCTTCTTGGTGCTGGTGTAGTGTGCGCTCTACCGTCAATTCTGGTTTAGTATGCTCTATCGACAAAAATTAAAATTAAAACTATTGTTTGGAATGCAAAAAAAACATCAGCAACAGAAATACAATGTTGAACAAACTATACCCACTTATACCGAATCCATTCAATTATAAACAATTATTAAATTCCCGCTCCACGGTAATATATGAAACCATGGTGGAATATCTCGAAGAGATAAGCCACAAAGTCTAACAAAACTTTAAATTTTAGTGTTGGTTGTGGCTTCAAGCTGAGGCCATTAATAAAAAACAAACTAAATTCAAAATATTTCTTATTACGGTTGAACTTTACTTATGGTCATCCCTCATGACGGTAAACATTCCCTCATGAAAATAGAACATTGATTCACTTATTTTCGAGTTTGACCGCGTAAGGGTTCTTTTTTATTAACAGGTGGTATGGGGGAAGGGGTGCTCCCGTAGAAGAGATTACTGAATTCCTTACTCTAGTAAGATTATATTAGATTAGAGCACATATTTTATACAGTAGATATAAACAGAGTTTGTAGAGCGCACACTATACCGGCACCAACATTCTGATGACGGGCGAATGCTCGAAACCGGTCGATGACCACAAAAATAAGCAGGCTACCACGGAAAATATCTCTAAAACTACAACCAACTTTGGACTTACGTAGGACGTACGTTCTATCAGCTGGAAAAGACAATAGCAATAATCTCTGGACAAAAATAGATAACGATTAGCTGCCCCACTTCACAAGGTTTACGTAATTTGACTCATCGATCAAATCTGAACATATATATTGAATGCAATTTTTAATGAAACTATTTTAATTAATTACGCAAAACTGGATCAATAGAATTCCCTAAAATTCCACTCAACTGTCAAAAATCACTTCAAGCACAAACTCGGCAAATTTTAAGCAATAACATTCACCTGGGATACCGTTAACACCAAATTTTTAACTTCGCGAAGTTAATTGTATCAACGCCTAGCATCTACTCTATTGTGTCAGTATATGGACAGATTTGTTTAAGTTCATAATTCATTAACCGCACGTATAGAATGGCTGTTGAAATAGAGGGCTGGTTTATTGGAGTGATGCAAAGTATGATAAAGCGTTAAAGGCCTTAAAATTATAGCTGTTTAAAGTGCATTAAGCCTGCACATTTTCTGGACTAAATCGCTGAAGTAATGAATTCACATTCACTGGTGTGTTTGCTCCTTTCAATACACTATACGATTCCACCAGCTGCAAAGTATATAGCAAGTCAAAATTATTATAAAAATTCGAGAATTTGAAGAAAATTCTTCAATAAAGTTATTTGAATTACATTAACCGATATCATGTAAGTGTTTCAAATCAGACTAGATTTTTGTTTTTGAAGATATTAGAAATTGGACACAGCTCCCAAAAGGCGCGAATTATTGCATTATGGAGCAATAGTTATTCCTTTTCATTTTTACTAGACTGATGAAGTATTCTGTGATTATTAATCTTTATAAACTAAATTTTAATATCACCCTATTTGTAAGGTTTAATAGTAATACGTCTTTTAAAAAAAATTATTACATAATAATATTAAATGATAAGTATATTTGGCATGGCTGCAGCCTTCTGCCAGACTTTACTTCATCGGAAAAAAATACGAGATAAAATTTCATTTCTAAGTAAATGATATCAAATAAAAAATATAACAAAAAGAAATATAACTGATGATAATATTTGTGACAAATGGCAATAAACATTTCAAAAATTTATGAGGACCATGAATATAAATATTAACTTTATATAACTTTATTTAAATTTATCTTTATATAACATTATTTAAATTGTATCTAAATATGATAATACTAAATTACCAATGAAGAATCTGTTAATCAATCATAACTAACTCTAAAAGCCTATTGTGCATAGTTGATCAATGGACGAAAATTTACACACCCAGTCAACTAGGCAATAATTTCTTATTATTCAATAAGAATCAATAAGCGCTTACCAAAGTAAATAATCCTAAATTCTGCCAATATCAGGCATACCCCAATTATAAAGCGAGCACAATTCTATATCAGAATTTCTCTCACGCCAAAGTCTGTAATTCATATTTTATGAAAATATGAACCCCTCAGCCTAAATAACCAGTTCAGAGTTCTCTGAGAAAGACATAGATACTAACCTTGTCTCGGTGCTCCGAAATTAAAACTCTATATAACAAAAAAAAAAAAAAAGTCCGGAAACTGTTGCACTTTTATAGATTTTAGAGATGTCTTACTAATGTCATTTAGAAGTGGTAAAAGCTCTCCAGGCCGATTAGAAAGGTAATCTAAAAAATACTGAAAGTCTAATCTGATAATGACTAGAAATGGTGAGCCAATGTTTAAATCAATAAACTTTATTTCTGATAATTTGAAGGGTAATAATTTTGGGAACGCGATAGTAGAGTTGAGATAAAATTTTTTGAGGCAGTATTTTGAGTTCAAGTGAAGGTTATAGGATTCTGAAGAAATTAATTCTGTCTATATTGTTAACATGTGACATGGTGATATACTGGATAACCTTTAAAAAAAAAAATACCTTTGCAATTTTTTTAAGACATTGTAGGACTGAAAAACCCCAAAATTGGGACCCATTATAGACTAAAAGGCCCATGATACACAATTAAAAACTTAAATGTTGGCATTTAATGGTATATTATTCTAAGGTTTAAGATAAATCTTTTGTTTCTCAATTTTTATCCGAATAACAAAGGTGATAAAAAATAAGATAAAACTTACCTTGGAAATTATTTTATCTTTAGCTTAATTTTCTAAGGGTATTATATAAAATAATGTTAAATAATTAATATAAATAATTGATAAAGTAAAAAGTTTAGAAAGTAAGAAGAGATAAAACATAAGAAAGTGATGGAAATGTGGTATGACCTACTAAACAATACTGAGTCACCATTTCTTTGGGTTTCACATAATTATACGCAGAGATTTTTTTTTCTTCACCTTTATTTTTATTTATTTTTGTTCTGTAGCGCTGCGGATCTAAACTCTTTAATTAATCATATACTTACTTGTTAATTGAGAGTATGAAAGGAAGATTTACAAATAAGTAGCAAAATCAAATTTTTAAGTTAGTTAGACATCTTTCCGTAGGGGCGGTAGTAGACTAGCCATTTCTTCATGGATCGTGAGTATCCCAACTTAAGAACATAAACAATACTTAGTCTGACACCATCCCCGTAACATGTGCATACAACACATAGAGCTTGCAGTATTGTTGATTTGTGCAGCTAAAGGGATTAATAACCCATATACACTAGTTCAGCTGTAGTAAACTCAACACTTGTAAACTTTACTGGTGACTATGTCAATGGTTCAAACACTCGTCACCCAAGGGAGCCACTATAGATTTGTACTTTTTCGGGAGACAATGGATTTTGTTTGATAGCCTCACTTACTCCCTATTCATCTAAAATCTGTTAAAACAGTACATTAAATGTACTTTATTTACATATTTCAAGTATTTTGAGAATTTCACACAAATAAGAGTTAAAATGTAGCATACGGAACCCCTACCTTGAAATATTATATAGAATCAGATGGCCCCCCCCACCATTAGAGATGCATACACATGCTTTTTCCTGCAAATGGTACCTTACGACCAAAGAAATACATCTCTAATGGTGGAGGCCAGTTCGAGCAAGATCTATAATTAATAAGGAGTAAAATTTATAATAAAATAGTACTTTTCTTCTTATTCAATAAAAAAAACCGTTATAATATCATTTTGAAATTTCTTATAGGAATCATGTTTTCATTCATAACTTGGTAAATATCGCTCAAAGAAAAAAAACCGTTCAAGTAAATTTTTCTTACAAAAAAAATAGAGGAATCTATTTCTTAAATAAAAACCACACCTCCCCATTTGAAAAAATGAAGTTGGTGCCTGTATCTCGCTTCTGGAAGCACCAAAACAAATTTGCAAATTAAATTTGATTTTCTAACAAAAAAAACTACGGGGACAAGTATTTTTTAGTTTTTTTCTAGCTATCTTAGTTTCCGAGAAAAAGTCGTTATCCATATACCTTGGGACACCCTGTATATTTTGTATGTATATGTGTTAACAAAATATCTCAAACATTGAAAAGTCACAGGAAATTCAAACTTGTCAATCCATTAGGCTCGAAGATTTCACGGCAAAATCCATCGACCGGAAGTAGACATTACTGACTGTTTTTTTTTTTTCAGTTTTTCGTGATTTTTCTCGAAAACAGCTCAAACGATTTTCTTTAAAGTTCGTATACTATTTACACACATAAATATTTATCACTTTTATTTAAAACATTTTTCCGGGATTTTTAAGGGGGTTCTGGGGGGAATAGTAGCGTTATACGTACCTCTAAAGTATCACTTCAGTATAATATTTGGATTTACCACCTTTATAATAGTAATATACATTAGAAACATTCATAGAAATCCAAATTTGAAATGCGATTTTACTGTATAGGTTTTTTTTAGTTTATTTTGCAATTTTTTTGAGAATGGTTAACACGATTTTTTTTAAACTAGGAATACTTGGTGCATATATAGATAGAAACGTATCACATTTTTGTAAAAAAAAAAATTTGATTTTTAGAGTTGTTTTGGCAGCCTGTTAGTTAGTTAAAATTTTTAATTATTACAAGCTTTGTAGGTTTTAACATAGAGTGCTTCACATAAAGCTGCTCAGGTATACAAGTAATAATATCCTCACCATCATGTTTATGGCCAGCCCAACGAATACATTGTTTAAGTGAAATGTTTATAAATATATATTAAGTTTTGCACAACACTATTTTTTTTTTACTACAATAAAAAAAAAAATAATGTGTATAAAATAAATGTTGCAATATTGCAACTAAGTTTCTCTAGATTGCAATTATACGTGTTACAAATATGTGTTGAGAATATGAAAGTCACCTCTATCTTAAATTTATTATACTGTTTATAGCAGTTCTTGCTCGTTGTAAACTTTAATAAACTGAAATAATCTCATTCTTTTGAATAGTTGTTTTTTTTTTTTTTTTTTTTAACCAAAATAATTTGGTCCAGACAGCGTAATGATGCGGCGGCCCTGGCCAGTTTCGCAACAATCCTGCCAACCTTCATAAATAAATAAAGGAAAAAAAATTCCCATTATTTTACCAAAAACCGAGTTTTTACTCTACTGCATCACGTCTCGTTAGACACGGCATGAAGGGTTGGCCGTTCATAGATTGAAAAGCAAAAATTGTTTTTACTTTTTAGTTTCTCTTACTTCTAGTAAGAGGAAGTATTGTAATCTTGTCAAATTTTCATCGGAAATATGGAAATATCCGTTTTGAGGTCCCCTGAGTCCCAAAAGTTGGTTTTTAGCAAATGTTCGGTGTGAGTGTGCGTGTGTATGTATGTGAACAGCATAGCTCAAAAACGAAAAACCGTAGAAAGTTAAAACTTGATATTCCGTTTAGGTATCACCATGGGATTCGACAGTAGGTTATCTGTCAAAATTCCTCAACCGGAAGTACCACTTTACTGTTTTTTTTTTTTTACTTTTTTGCGATTTTCTCAAAATTGGCCTACGATTTTCTTAAACTTGGTATATCAACTACACATACAAAGAGCTACAACTTTATTTGAAACATTTCTCTGGGAAAATTCATTTAAGGGTATTCATTAGGGAAGGTGTCCCCGGTTATGTTTTTTGTCTAAAGTGCTATCACAGTTGATTATACAATTCTACCATCCAAACGAAATTAATTAGAAATAAATAGATGGCCAAAATTCCGAGTTTTAAGAAAATTAGTAAACCGGACGTGCGCTTTTATTGAACATTTTTTTTTTTTTTTTTCAGTTTTCGACGAATTTTATTTAAATTTGGTACACTGACTGACTATAAAATTTTTCAATTACAATTTTGAGAACTGGAGTAAGAGAAAGTTGTGTGAGTGTTTCATTTTTTGGGAAAAATTACAGAAAACTGAAAAACCTGTACAGTAAATACTTCCGTGAATCATTTGCTTTGAATTCGGAATTTTGACATATCACATATCATTGTAATTAACATTATGTAGATGAAAGAATGATATACATAATAAACTGAAATAACTGTTTAGAGGAAAACAAAATCCCACACCTTTGCAATAAATAAAATTATACCGGAAAAGTGTTTCAAATAAAAGTTGTAGCACTTTATATGTCTAGTTAAGAGTTCATGTTTAAAGAAAATCTTTGGAGCCGTTTTCGAGGAAATCACAAAAAAACTGTAAAATCCATTTATTAAAATTGTACTTTCTTCAAACTCAGACATATTTAACATACATAACAAGTACATAACATAATATAACAAGTTTGAAGAAAATCTTTGTAGTCATTTTTGAGAAAGTCGTAAAAAATTTAAAAATTTACCCAATAAAGTGTTACTTCCGGTTGACCGATTTTGTTCAAAAAACCTTATTCTCAGGACCCATGCTAGCAGTTAAACTAAATATAAAGTTTGAACTTTCTGTGATGTTTCTCTTATTGAGATATGCTGCCCTCCCCCCAATTACCACCACCTCTTCTTCTTCTTAGTGTTGACCTCATCTACCTTGCGGTGTAGAGGTTTGACAAAAGGAGCGCCATCTGTCTCTATCTAGCGACAATTTTTTGGACTCTGGCCATCCAACTCCTCCGTCTGCTGGTTCCTCTTTTGACATTATCCAGCCAACTTATTCTTCTTCTTCTTCCTCTGGGTCTCCTGCCAGAAATCCTAGCCTCCATCGCCTTCGTAGGGAACCGATCTTTCTCCATCCTCCTTACATGGCCGAACCATCTCAGCTGCGCTCTCTCAATTATTTGATCGAGCGATTCGCATTTTAACGTGGTCCTGATCGTAGTGTTTCCGATACGGTCTCTCCTGGTCTTCCCCTCAACTTTTCGAAGAAACCTTCAACTCTGTAGCCTGCAGGCGACTACGATCAGATTCCTTTATGGACCATGATTCGCATTATGCCATTTTTGTGTCCTTGGCCTTTTCTCTCTTGCTGAGAGACTTTCTGTTAATGGCGGAGAAGAGCCTCCCCACAGCGGCCACTTTAGCGTTAATTTCCTCCTTTAACTTTCCGCTTTCGCTAATCGACACTCCTAAGTACTTGAAACTGGGGACCTGCTCGATTTCTCTATCATTTATTACGATTACTCGCATCCTTTTCTCTACCCTTGAAACTATCTAGCATTTGTTTATGGCGGTGCTGATGATCATATTACATTTCAAAAGCTCCTCTGCCCATATATTTGGAGCTTTTCTTTGCTCTCGGCCACCAACACAAGATCATCCGCGAACGCGAGTGCGGAAAATGTAATTGGTTGCAGCTTCCAGTACCCAAAGAGCATAGGATGAGTTCTCCTCTTGCATTGCTTTATTATATCAGCAAGGAGGGCAATAAAATAAATTGGGCTTCGTATGTCCCCTTGTCTGACACCCATCGTTGTAACAAACATGTAACCGAGCAGCGCAGTTTAGAAGCAACAAAAAGAGCAAAATCGGATTATTACTACCACCACCACACAGACCGTTTTCCAAAAACTCGCTTTGTCAGATTCACGGGACTTCAAAACGTGAATTTCCGGTGAAAACTTGATTTCGAATCCTTCAGAGTTGATAATATCACCAACAATAGCTTTAGAAAAAAAGTTTTAAATATTTAAAAAAATAGAGGATAAGACTAATGAAGCCAAAACTGAAGCTATTTTGTTTACACGTAGAAGGCCTAATAATCAATAAATTTGTAAAAATTAACGGCATTTCACTTCCCTGGAAGAAGAAAGTGAAGTATCTTGGTCTAGTTCTTGATTATAAGACTAATGTTCACTAGACACATAAATACAGTCAGCGATAGGTCATTGGGTCTTATCTGTAATTTATTTTCTCTACTTAACAGGAACTCGCAACTGAATATTTGTAATAAAAAATTATTATATTATTTATACATTCGCTGGTGTTACTATACGCTGATCCGGTCTGGTCTAACATCTGTGCTACTAATTACAATAAACAGCAAAGAGTGCAAAATAAGTGTCTGAGGCTGATTGATGCTCATTTCCTAGGTGGACCGCGATTGATTATATGCATGCTGTGTTGGACGTTGCCAGTATGTCCACCGCTGTCTATAAATTAACTGAAAAATTTATAAAATCATGTACACTCAGCGTACACAGTCACATTAATACCATTGTTGACTATGAATTATACAGGACAACGAATTATAAAAGATACAAACACAAGCGTTTGAGTTGAGTCAACTTCATGTTAAGGGTTTTTTTTTTTTATTTTTTCCTTAATTTGTAAAATTTGATTCATTTTAATTTGGTTTCATTTGTATAGTGTTTTGTGTACCTTTATATATGTAAATAAATTCTTCCTTCATTCATTCATTCTTTTTCTAAAATTTGACAAGATTACAGTAGATACTTTCTCTAAAAGCAGTTACAAAAAGTAAATCTGATATAAATGGCGAACTGCCTCAAATTTGCGGTGATTTATTCTCATAAGCATTTTTTACTAATTGTCTTTCGCGTATTCCTTGTTAGCTTTTTGTATGCATATAGGGTTAAGCTATCACCGTATAGGAATGTAATATTAAGGTCGAATAAATAGATTTCTAAATTCTGGAAAGAATCATTTAATTGGAAATGAAGGAAGGGATTAGCTGAGTGGTGCGTGCTGGACTAGCAACCCGGAGTTTCCCGGGTTCGTAATCCAGCATGTTGCCCTTAGATTTTTCTCTTCCTAGGAGCCTCTACAACTTCACTGGGCAGTGGCCTGTAGCTAGAGAACACTGCTCGGTGGCCGGCAGTGCATTGAGGAGGCTCAATAGATCTTTTAGGTAACAGTGCAATAATCCCCTATAATAACTAATCTAATTGTACATACTGTGATGGATGCAAGAAACTTAGAAATAATATTAATTTATAAATAAATCAAAATTAAGAAAAAGATTGACATTCCCTTGCAAAAGGACAAGCCCAGGTATAAGAAAACAGTTACTGGTACGGTCAAGAACAATTATGGCATTGTACTACCCCTTCTCCTCAAAGGGAAGGAGTTGAAGAAACAAAGAGAAGAGATATTTTAAAGACAGACTTGTGCTAGAAATCAAGGTGGAAGCATCAGAGCTATACCAGTATTGAGTTATAAGAATTTATTATAAGTTTTATTTGTGATATTCAAAGTACTTAATTTCTCTTAAGGAGTAATATATTTAATTTAATCTACCAGTGTGTTCTTAATTATTCTTATACTTCTATCTTCTATCTCAAACAAACATACAAGCCCTTTTTCTACAACACCGCTCTGCTACTACAAATACACATCACACCGTAACATTACAATACACTTACATTACTAATGAGTTCTCTGAATTTTATGGGATTTTCTTGAAAACCTCTGCAATAATTTTTTGTAAATTTTGCAATTGGGGGGGGGGCATTTTCCGGAAAATAGATTGTATGGAAGTCCTGTGGTCCCAGGGCGTTTTAGTTATCTTCAAACTGCCATTTCTGTTTCAGTCTGGGGCTTGCTAGATTACAATGTAGTTATATTCAGTTATGCTGCTCTAAAATTTATCAAAAAATCCAAATTTTTAGAAAACCTTTCAATTAAAATTGTAATAATTGCTGAGGAGCAAAGCAAAGTGTAAGTGTTTCACAGCAGCTCGGCAGCTGTGTATTTATACGGTTGCTCTGTAGCAGAACATGAGAAATTGTAAGACGTTCATTTATCTCATATTCTATGTGGGGTTGGTCACAAATTTCAATTCCATCATGAAAATATTCGACCAAAAAACATCAAAGGCGGCCGGCCAGAAGCTTCACTTTATAAATTTTTGATCATTTGTTTTATTTTCTCCCACTGAACATCATGGAATATTCGCTATATATATAAATAAGAGTGTTTTTTATTTGAGACATTTTTTTCAAGTAAATATTTTTTTTAGAATATTGTCTGAACTGTGTGACATTGGTGTTTCTTCGTAAAATGCCAGTTATGTTTTGCTCTTTTTTAATTTATGATTTCACTAACTATTTAGCGTTAAAAGGCAATTAATGATTCATAAATTATCCTAGATTATTACTGCAATCTCCTCCTTCCATGTTATCACACTCTTAAGGCCTCCCTCAGACTATTAGTAATACTGTCAATATTAATTGATATTGTCAGTATTACTAAATAGTGTGAGGGCAGGTACTTGATGGATTGTCATTACTACTGATGTACTTTTGGGATTTCAAAAGTATTCCATCAATATTGTGGGCGTGGTCAGTATACTGATGAAATACTCATGATAGTATGAGGGATGTATTGACATTATCTTATCAGTATAGTGCACGGATCCATGGCGGAAGCATCTCCCCAAATGGAAATTTAATAATGAAGAAATTGAGAAAGTCGAGAAATCAGTTAAGAGAACTAATGATAGAATTAATTCATACTTATCGCGATTATCAAATGAGCAAATTCATTTCTTTTTAACAACCATTCTTTTATCCAACGCATTTTTTTTGTTGTTTTTAAATTTGCCAAAAATAATTGCAAGACAAACTTTTTCTCTCTATTATTCATTATAAACGCGATCTTTTTATTTTGACTGAAAACTGCATCAGTCGAGGCAACAATGTGACTGATGTACAGACTGAACAAATACTGATAGTGTGAGGGTAAACAGTCGGAATACTATCAGTATCCCATCAGTACAGATACTGTCAGTATTACTGATAGTCTAAGGGGGCCTTTAGAGTAATGTTTAAAATTATATGCAATTAATTATAATAAAGTAATAAAACTGTAACAGTCTACATTTCAAATACACACAAAAGCATTATTACAAAATTCTATCGGTCAATATGCTCTAATTTACAACTGTTCTTTCAGCACGCTTCTGGAAAATAATAATAATAATAATATTTGAAGACAAAAAAAAAATAATAAAGAAACACATTGATTGTAGTTGGTATACCGTTACGACAGAAGCTAACTGAAATTAAGACGTTCGAAAAAGAAATGACAATTGCAGGGTTGTACCTCTTAATAGCACGTATTTCATATAACGGAATCATGGAATTAAATTCTACGCTGATTTATAGTTAGTTGTTTTGTCGATTCAAAATAATAAAAAAAGAAAAATTCTTTTATATATAATTCTGTCAGTTATTTATTTACTATACTGTAATAAAAAAAAAACTAGGACGCATAATTTAACTATAAGGAATTTATTATTTTATTTAGGTAATGATATTTCTTTATCAAACTGTCCATGTCTAAGACTTAGATGAAGGGGATCGAAAAACCTTCATCCGCTATTAATCTATTATAATTGAAAATTTACAGAACACGAAAGAAATGAGTTAAATTAGGTTGCAATTTTAGAAAAAAAAATCTAGCTATTAAATTGTATTAATAGCATTCCTAGTTTAAAGAACATCGTTATAGCCGTTTATGAGGAAATTCAGAAAATAGAAAAACCTATTCTGTAAAGTCGCATTCCGTTTTACCAATTTTCTTCATTTTTTCTAAATCCAGCGACGCTTTTATGCATCTTAGTAGGAATTAGTTGCTGGTAGAACAATAAATTATACTCAGATTGTACCTTATAGGAAAGCGTAAAGTTACTGTTACCCCAGTTCCCTCCAAAACAATTTTCCCGGAAAAAGTTTTAAATAATAGTGTCGAAATTATGGTTTTTGTGGGGGGGGGGATGCACTACGACTTTTACGACTGTGCTATGCCCCCTAGGTGTCGCAGGCTGTCCATAGCACCCCAAATAAATGTCCCAGGCGAACTCCGTCTACAACACCTTCATCAGGTTAAGATCCTTAATGAATCCTAATAACCTAGCGGGCTCTAGGGACGGTAATAATTCCCTTCCTCTTCCTGGTAATTGTAAACTACCCTGGTTCTTGAATCTTAACTGGGTGGCAGCCTTGCAATCCGTTAGGAGATGTAATGGAGTTCCCTCCATCTCCCCACAGAATCTACATGTGCTGTCATTCTCCAAACCCAGCTTCGTCAGGTGCTCTCTGAGTCGACAATGCCCCGTGAGGAAACCCGTCAGCAGGCTTCCGATCTCCGTTGGTTATAATTTCCCAGGCATATCTGGGCCTGCCGCAGTCCAAGTAGGGAGTTCCAGAGTTGAGACTTCTTTACGTTTTTCTCCTCCTTAAGTTCTTCCAAGAGAAACTGGTCACTAATCCCACAAAAAGGCTCAGGTACAAGAAGCGGGGATGTATAGCACCTATGTTTCCCAGAGCGACGCCGGTCATCTCTTAATTTATATGTTTAGATATTATATGAATTTTATGCAAAATTATTGCAGTCATTATTTTCAGAATAAAAAAAAAGAAACTTTAGTGACAGATGTGGTCGTGGTACCCAAACCACGAATATAAAATGTAAACTTCCTACGATTTTCCTTTGTTTGAAATATTTTGTTCACACACAGACCATACGCTAAAAATACCAGAACACTTCAAAACATATTATACTTCCGGTGGAAACTCAGTTTCGAAAATATGGCATGATTGTAACACACTTCCGCTTAAAGAAAAAAGGAAAAAGAAAAAAAAAGAAAAAATTTGCAGAGATTAACTTTTGGTGATCTAGCAAATTCTAAATGGGCAAATAGAAAGATATTTTTAATAAAAAGAAACAGACAAGACATTATAAGGCCATTAGAAGTAAAAAAAACAATAATATAAGAATAAAATAAAACCAGGATTTTCAATGATTTAGATTCAAAATTTATAAAACGAATGTACAAAAGAAATGGGCGTAAAAGGATGCTTTTTCTTTTCTCTGTAAAAAATGTCGATTTTTTTTTTTGTAAAAGTTTTCACCATACAATCTCACGATAACTTTAGTCGAACTTCAACTTCAATGTTTGTAGAATCGATGTAGAGGGTTGGTCAAAAGAATAAAAACATTTGGAAATTTGTATCGATGTTTCGGCAAATTTACTCTAGGTGAGTAAATATTTGCCTTCCTTAGTTCTTAACTCAACACTCTTAATTTGACAATATATCCATCCCAAATGTGATGATATATGGTCAAATTAAGTAGTTTATTAAGATTTACAATTGTTTTTATATTTTTGACTGTACTTCGATATCAATAAAGTCAATATTACTATAAGACTATCCTATATGAAAACGAAAACCTAATTCAATTTGAAAATCTGACACAATACAATATATCTAGTGGTTAGCGCACTCGTCTTTGGTGCGAGAATTTGGGATACGATTCTCGTGAGAACAAAAGTCGGTGTTGACCTAGCATCGTGAGAAATAGTGGGAAGCTACAGTTGGTAGCACACGTAGGTAGCGGAAGTTAGAACTAAACGGAGAGAGAACAGCGGTGTGCTAACCCCCTATACAAATCGCCGTCTAGTAAGCCTTGGCCCTTCAGGGCAGTTGTGCCATAGTTAATTAAAAACGCAGTAAGAAAATGTGCTTATTATTTACTGGACCAACCTCAACTACCAACCCTGTACCATTCATTTTCTTTAAGCTTTCCACCGTAAATGATTATTTTCTTTTCTTAAATTTCAAAACTTACATTTATTTGAAGTCATGGAACAAGAATCATATCAGCAATGGAAAGTTTGTATGAGTTGCACAAAAAGAAAAATCACGTACTTAGATTTTAAACTTATTTCTATTATTTATATATTTTTATTTTTACAGAAATGTGTACGTGATTAGTTTCGATTTTTCTCCAGCTTTCTCTCTATGATTTCTTTTCCTTCTCTTTGAAGAAATAAGTTTTATTTTCCCGACTTAGTTTCTCACCTTTTATCATTCTGGGCTAAGCTTATGCTTATTTTTCTAGCAAATATATTAAAATTAATTAAACATTCATTCTTCTGCAAGAAATTGAAGTTAAAATAGGAGGAAAAAATATCTTTTATCTTTTAATTACCATAAGCGATTGATTTTAGTAACTAACTCAAACAACAGTATATGATATGGGCTTTTCATTTCACCTTTGTATTGTTTTTAAATTAAAAAGTAATTTTTTTCTGTTTATTATCTAAGACTTGTTTACATAGATTTAAAAGCTTTTAATAATCTTTATATCAATAGTGGCTTATATGTTTATTTATATATCTAGCAACTCATTCTCAAAAGGATTTCAAAATGGAACAGCATGATTTTTCGCGTAATTTTTCTTGATGACTTGGCCTAGGCAGCCACAGTTAATAATACATCATCAATGCGGTAGGAACTGCTAATAACAATCATACCAGGGGCGGGATTAGCTCATTGGTGACTCATTGGATGTGGCCGGCTGGGACCGGCAGTGCTACCCTATTTTCACATCCTAGGAGCCTCTGCAGCTGCTATCTGGTGATAAGACAGTATTGTCTATAGAGAGAGAACACTGCTCGGAAACCGACAGAGTGCACTGAGAAGACGAGAGTCAGTGACCTCAGATGTTGATGTGCCTTAATTTAAAAAAAAAAATACTGTTGGCCATTGGATCGTTAAATTTTCTTCCCAGGTTACCAACTTAGAAAAGGAAAAAAAGTGAATGAAAACCAGCAGATAGCACTGGTTGAAGCAGATCCTCATCGCATGGTCAGAGAAGTTGCACTAATCATGGTCATATGAAAGATAAAATGTTGGATAAATGAGCCCTCATGAGCCGACTCCATAGAGAATGATATCCAGAAGTAAAGATTTATGCAATTCGGAATTTGTTGCTCGCAGGTTTTTTGTTAAACCGTGTAAAATGGATCAAGAATGACAATTGACAAGCGTCTAGTCATGTGCTTAGCCTATTAGACCAAAAAAATCCACATTCTCAGAAAATGATGGTGCCCTTATGGTAGGGCTGTGACCGGTTTTTTTTTTTTATATCTTTTTGTCATCTTCTTCCAATTGCAATGAACTTGATTGGTTTCATTTCCCGCCAATTATAGCAGAAATGGTCCAATTTTGCTCCAGACAAAAGTCCATGTATCATGTCTTTCAGAAATTTTTTCTATTTCTTCTGTACTCATCCAGCCTCTTGTCATTTTTTTCATACTACCCTCTAACCTGCAAAACCTTTCTTCACGTGTTCTTCAGCTCTTTAAACAACTGTTTTTTTTTATTTTAAAAAACTCTCTTCTTTACAAGAAAACTGTTTCTGTTTGCAACGAAAATCTTCCTACAGCACCATTCCTTTCTTATTTAGCTTCTTTCCTAATTTTTCCTTCCTCATCTAGCCCACCTAAAAGTATGGAAACCCCCGTACGGGTACTGTATCTACTTCAACTTTCCAAAGAGTTTTATTCATTCGGGAGCCTCCTGTCATTGTCGCCAACTGCCATAGTTATTTTTTTCATAGCTTCTTCTCAGACAACTCCTGAATTAAAACATTAATATTATTATATGTTTATTTGAAAATATATTTCATAATGATTAATGTAATAAAAATGACAGTTACATTTGAAATATTATTGATGTGTTGTGATGTTGAAGTGGCGTGAGCGGTTTTGTAAGGGGCTTGTGTGTATGTTCGAAGAGAATAGAAGTAATAAGAATAATTAAGAAAACACTGGTAGATTAAATTAAATATGTTATCTTTAAAGAATTTTCGACTTTTCAATAACATAGTAATTATGTTTATAAATCAATTATTTATCTAGATTAAGTGCAAAACTCTTATGTTTTAACTTATAACTGGCACTGATGTTTACTTGTACAAGTTTTCTGGTTCGGTGTCTAAAACAGACTGTCCTTGTTGGAAAGCAGAATACAGACTGTCTTGAAAGAATGCCTTCTAATTGTCAGTTCAAATCTTTTCAAATAATGCTGGCATGTCTGGAGGGAGTGTATTGTGTTACCCTAACTGTTTCTTGCCCTTTGTCTCTTGGTTTGCATGGACCTAAATTGTAGTACTCTTTCCCCTTCACTAAAATACACTATTTGAACTAGCTATATTCACAAGATTATTTCACTAAATTATTTTCAAATTTCTTATTTTCTTTCATTTCTTTCTCCCACTACACATTGTCCACCACGGATTACTTCAAAGAAAAGGGGAAATGAACCCCACTCCTTAGTTTATAGAATTAGTTTGAATGATTGTTAATTCGCCTGTATTTATTAGAATGAATGTATTTATTGGCGAGGATATGTTGAAAGGATAAATTAGTTTGTTTTTAGAATATAACGTGAATGATAGTCTTAGTGTGCATGTATTTATTAGCGTGATTGTTTTGAATGAATATAGTTTTAGGGATCTATAGTAATTATAAATTGCCAAGCATTGTAAGAAGTACGCTATTATTGATTAGGATTGTGGATAATAAAATACTAGATGTAGGTCTGTTAGACTGTAGAAAGGTAAACTGAAAGGTTGTATATGGCCGACAGAGCTAATGCCAATAATTAAGAAAACAAAAAGGGAAGTGTACGTTCAACAAGAGCAGATGATAACGATTTTGCATAGGATGCTTTGGTACAGGGATTCTGGGAGGTTCAGTTCCATAATCTACCAAAACTCTCTTCTTTAAAAATGTTATGAACTAAAATATATATCTAGGAATAAAAGTATGACTATAAAAGTTCGATATTTTTTTTTTTAATTATTTGAACAAGCAGCAGTTTAAATCTATAATAAATTTCATATTAATTATATGAATTTCATAATTTTGAAAAAATTGCTACAATCAACTTTTGGATCAATCTTCGATTGATACCTAAGGATTTAAATAACAAAAATGGTTAAAAAGATTTCAAGCAGAGGTTTCATTCAAAGCTTTACTGGACAGATTTCGGTAGGTAGATGATATGACAGATTTGTTGTTATAAAGAAATATATACATATATACATATAAGGTTGAAGCATGTAATATCTAATGTAAAAATAACATTAGATGTACATTGTTCGATATATATATGTCTCATAGCACCCTCATTATTCGGTGAGTTGCAGAAACAGAACAGAGTGCTCTTCCTGTCTGAGGATACCTTCCATTGTGGTCGTGCCGGTGAATCCTAGCCGCTAATTACTTATATGATATCAACCGATCAGAACCCATCTCGATTTCGCTCTGTACTCTTTCTATTCTTCTGTGGTGCCATTATATATTTTACGACAGTATCAACTATTGTCGATAAGTGGTGCCATCTACTCCAATGTAGCTTGATAGCATTAAAACTGCTGATGATACGACGCAAGACCAGTGCGTGATAGTAATACATACCCCTGGGCATTTTACAAATCGTTGTAAAATGCTGCTGCTTTTTTTATTACAAATATCTTCTTTCTTTCTTCTTTTTTCCAGTAATTAAAATCTTAATTTATTTTTTTATAATTTGTTGCAGATTGCAGATTTCCAGGCGCGCCAGCACATTCAACCGTAGAATTTACAAACACTTCTCTAGTTGTAGGAACAGTGGCCACTTATTCGTGTGAACGTGGTTTTGAATTATTAGGTCCATCAAGGCGGATATGTACAGCAGGTGGTGTTTGGGAGCCAGAAGGAATTCCATTTTGTGGTAAGTAAAAAATTTAAAACATTGCATGCTAATTTTAATGATTACTTATAATTTATTTAAGAAAGTTAACGAGACAAGAATTTCCGTGTAAATAGCTTGAGTACTTTAATGAAACTGCTGCTAAATTATTTAATAATTATAACTTAAAAACTGACTTTATCGTAATTATTATTAACATTTAAAGGAACACCTTTTTTTTCAAATCCTGTTTATTCGGATATTCATCCAAATATAATAACATTTTGATTATAAGATGTGGCAGTAATAAAAATTATCTTTTTGTATCAATAAAAACGAAAATAACTTAATTTTAGTGATTTATCCTACTTCATTCGAAGATTAAAAAAGCTTAGTTGATCCACACAAATCAGCTTCGACAGTTCTGTTAGGCACATAATTATTATGTATTGTCCTTTTAGACTTGTTAAAGCCAAACATCATACGTATATTATTCGCATATGAATTAAGAAAAAAGTTGGTTGAGATAACGGAGCAAAAACTTCTTTTTGTTTACTTGACGGAAAGAAACCAGCTTTCTATTACTTTTCCTCTTTTGAAACCCTAATTCAAGACCAGTTTGAATTCAGGGCTTTCAAATGGGGTCGATGGATCTAAAAGATCAATAAAAGTGTCTGATTACTTACTTAATTCACACATATCTTTTCGGGGATGAAATCCTTAGGGCAAAATAAGAAAAGGGATGGATGACCTGCAGTTAATCATAAGTGTAACGGCAAGAGAGAAAACACACAAGCCTGACCCAGAGAAAACAAACTCTCTCTGGTACTCTCTCACTTAAGCAGGCTAGAGTGGGGAACCTGTATATAAGCCATTGATCGGGACATCTATCAGTTTCAACATACATCGCATCGTGTCATAACTCAACTCTACTCCTTTATTCTATAAAATCATTAACGACAAGAGAGAAAACACACAAACCCGACCGAGAGAAAACAATCTCTCTCTGGTACTCTCTCACTTAAGCAGGCTAGAGTGGAGAACCTGCATATAAGCCACTAACAGATCGGGACATCTATCAATCTATCAGTTTCAACATACATCGCATCGTGTCATAACTCTACTCTACTCCTTTATTCTATAAAATCATTACAAGTCCAGTGCAGTTTGGGTGAACTTATAGCTATATTATAACAGTGTCTTCTTATCTCGTCTAATTAATCAATCCCAATTTCGTTTCCTCATCAACTCCATTATAATAAGTTTGAAAGTTCTTTCCAGGAGAAGACCATGA